>QRFJ01001535.1:761196-783321 GCA_006176705.1 Cocos nucifera | reverse complement strand
ATCAGAGCTCGGTGCTCTAGTCCTACTTTGATTTAACCATCAAAGAGCCAAAGATCTATGGCAATCCAAGTTAGTATTTCTCTAGTCGAGGGGCAGTCCACAAACCGACCTTCATTTTTCAATGGGTCAAACTATACCTATTGAAAAACTTAGATGAGAATATTCATACAAGCACTTGACTATGATATGTGGAGTATTATAGTTAATGGACCACACACACCCACTAAGATAATTGATGGTGTGGAATCAACCAAATCCAAAAAAGAATGGGATGAGGTTGATAAGAAAATGGCTCAACTCAATGCAAAGAACCATGAATATTTTATATTTTGCTTTAGATGCTAATGAATTTAATCGCATTTCAATATGCATGTCGGCTAAGAAAATATGGGATAGGTTAGAAGTAACTCATGAAGGCACTAATCAAGTTAAGGAGTCAAAAATTAACATGCTTGTGCACAAATATGAACTTTTCAAAATAGAGCATGATGAGTCAATAACTAAAATATTTACTAGATTTATGGATATTATAAATGATTTTAAAAGTCTTGGCAAGTCTTATTCTAACAGTGACCTTGTGAGAAAGATTCTTAGATCTTTACCAAGGATATGGGAGGCCAAAGTGACTGCAATCCAAGAAGCCAAAGATCTGAATGTTTTACCCTTGGAGGAGCTTCTAGGATCACTAATGATGCATGAGCTAAGCATGAAACAATATTAAGATGTTTAGAAGAAGAAGACAATAGCCATCAAATCCATCACTCAACAAGATGAGAAATTCGATGAAATGGAAGATGAAGAACAAGATGAAGAAATAGCCCTCATCATAAGGAAGTTCAAGAGATTTTTGAAGGGATAACAAGGGATGAGGAAGATGTCATCTACCAAAGGAGAGCATAGCAAGAAAATGGATAGGGAGCAGCCCCTTATTTATTATGAATGTAAGAAGTTGGAGCAGTTTAGGTCTGAATATTCTCAACTTAAAAAGGTTTTTAAGAAATACAAGAAAAAGACTATGGTGGCAACATGGAGTGATAGTGACGACTCAAGCTTCGAAGAGGAAGAAGCTCATGAACAAGCCAACCTGTGCCTTATGGCACATGAAAATGAGATGTGTCTTGCATCCAAAGGAGAAAATCAAAGATGGTATCTTGATAGCGGATGCTCAAGGCACATGATCGGTGATGAGTCCCAATTCATCATGCTTGATGCTAAAAGTGGAGGAATGGTCACCTTTGGAGACAATGGCAAAGAAAAAATTATCGGTATAGGTAACATTGGTATCACTCCCTCCAAGTATATTGAAAATATTTTATTAGTAGATGGTTTGAAACACAATCTCTTAAGCATTAGTCAACTTTGTGACAAGGGTTACAAAGTTATTTTTGAATCTTCATTATGCATTGTAACTAGTCCCAATGATGATGGCATTAAGTTTGTTGGACATAGACATGGTAATGTTTATATGGTAGATTTGAATGATCTTTCTATGATAAACATGCAATGTCTAGTAGCTATGAATGCCAAAATTAATGAGACTAGTTGGCTTTGGCACCGTAGGCTTGCACACATTAGTATGCATTCACTTTCAAAGCTTATAAAAAATGAATTAGTTATCGATTTATCAAAATTGAACTTTAAAAAAGATAAAATTTATGATGCATGCCAACTAGGTAAACAAACTAAGAATTTCATTCAAATCTAAGAACATTGTTTCAACTTCTAGGCCATTGAAACTATTGCACATGGATTTGTTTAGTCCTACAAGAACAACAAGCTTAGATGGAAAATATTATGGTTTTATAATTATCGATGACTACTCACATTTTACATGAATTTTTTTTTGGCACACAAAGATGAAACTTTTCATGTTTTCTCAAAGTTTTATCAAAAAAGTTATAAATAAAAAAGAATTTTTCAATTTCAAAGTATTCGAAGTGATCATGGAACCGAATTTGAAAATCAAGACTTTAAAAAATTTTGTGATGAAAAAAAATAAGCCATAATTTTTTAGCACCTAGGATACCCCAACAAAATTGGGATGGTAGAAAAAAAAATAGAACTCTAAAATAAATGGCCCGTACCATGCTATGTGAAAGCAACCTCCCAAGATACTTTTGGATGAAAGCAATTAACATGGCATGTTACATCTTAAACCATGCCCTAATCAGACCAATTTTAAAGAAAACATCTTATGAGCTTTGGAAAAGGAAGAAAATCTAACATTGCATATTTTCATATTTTTGGTTGCCGATGTTTTGTTTTGAATAATGGTAAAAAAAACTAGGTAAATTTGATGCAAAATTCTGATGAAGCTATTTTTCTTAGTTATTCCTCTTCTAGTAAAGCTTTTAGAGTTTTTAACAAAAGAACTTTAGTCGTAGAGAAGTCAATACATATTATCTTTGATGAGACTAATGATCTTCCATCAAGAAAGAGTAAGGGTATTGATGATGCAGATCCTCTTATAGAAGGAATGAAGGAGATCATCCTAAAGGATTCAACAATTCAAAATGAAAAGGATCATGAAGACCAGCAAGAAAATGAGGATGAAGGACAACGAGAACAACCTCAAGGTACAAATGATCTTCCAAAAGAATGGAGGTATGTTCACAATCATCCCAAAGAACTAATTATTGGTGATCCTACACATGGGGTAAGAACTCGCTCTTTACTTAGAGATGCATATAATCATTTTGCTTTTGTTTCTCATTTTGAACCTAAAACCATAGATGAAGCCGAAAAAGATTATAATTGGATAAATGCAATGCAAGAGGAACTTAATCAATTCGAAAAGAAATAATGTATGGACCTTAGTATCAAGATCTAAAAATCATCCAATAATTGACACAAAATGGGTATATAGAAATAAATTGGATGAAAATAAAAATATAATTAGGAATAAAGCAAGATTAGTTGCAAAGGATTATAATCAAGAAGAGAAAATTAATTTTGATGAGACCTTTGCACCTGTTGCTAGACTAGAAGCAATTAGACTTTTACTCGCTTATGCATGCTTTATGAATTTCAAGTTATTTCAAATGGATGTTAAAAGTGCTTTTCTAAATGGATATATTGCCGAAGAAGTTTATGTAGAACAACCTTTTGATTTTGAAAATCATGCTTTTTCTAATCATGTTTTCAAATTAAACAAAGCATTATATGATTTAAAACAAGCACCTAGGACTTGGTATGAAAGATTAAGTAAATTATTGCTTAATAATGGGTTTTCAAGAGGAAAATATAGATACAACCCTTTTCATTAAAAGAGATCATGATGACATCTTAGTAATACAAATATATGTTGATGACATTATATTTGGATCTACTAATGAAACTTTATGTCAAGATTTAGTTAAGCTCATGCAGGAAAAAGTTCGAGATGAGCATGATGGGTGAACTAATGTTCTTCCTCGGAACTTCAAATCAAACAAACAAAGAAAGGAATTTCCATCATTCAAAGCAAGTACACAAGAGAGCTACTTAAAAGATTTGGGATGGAGAGCTCTAAAAGCCATTGGTACACCTCATGAGTCCATCATGTAAGCTTGACAAGAATGAAGGAGGTAAAAATGTTGATACAAAGCTTTATAGAAGCATGAAAGGCTCTTTCTTTTATTTAACTACTAGTAGATCAGATATCATATTTAGTGTTTGTTTATGTGCATGATTTCAATCTAATTCAAAAGAATCACATTTAAATGCTGTGAAAAGAATACTTAAATACCTAAAAGGAACTCAAAACCTAGGTTTATGGTAATCTAAGAATTCATCAATTGATTTAATTGGATATTCAGATGCAGACTTTGCTGGATGTAGATTAGATAGAAAAAGCACTAGTGAAACTTGCCAATTTTTTGGAGTTAACTTAATCTCTTGGTTTAGCAAGAAGCAAAATTAGGTAGCATTATCTATGGCTCGAGATCGAATACATTACAACCAGAAGTTGCTGTGCACAAATCTTGTGGATTAAGCAACGACTTGAGGACTTTGGCATTAAACTAAATAAAACTTTCATAAGATGTGATAATACTAGTGCCATAAATCTATCTAAGAATCCAATCCAACACTCTAGATCAAAATACATTGAAATAAGACATCATTTCATAAGAGAGCATGTTCAAAATAATGACATAATTCTTGATTATGTTTGTACTGAAAAATAATTGGCTGATATTTTTACTAAGGCTTTGAGTGAAGATAAATTCTATGAGATTAGGAGAGAATTAGGAATACTTGACCCTTTAGCCTAAACATCTTTATAATTTTAAGCTCATTTCTATCAAAAATCATCTTAATCTTTACATTGAGCCTATATCTTAAATTTTCTATCTTAAAAAGCTTAAATCTAATCTTCCTTGATCATTCTCATGAAATAAAATTTTAATCCTTAAAATCTTAGATTTTTTTAAATTTTTCCATCATTTTTTGGATTTTTTCTATGCCATGGGTCGACCTAGAGGTCGACTCACGGACATTTTGGTCATTATTGCACTTAACCCTTCGGGTGGCTTCTTATTTGAGAAAACTTTTGGTCGAAAGTGGTGACCTCACCATCCTCCCTTGTCTTCCATTCAACCGAACAAAAGGATCTCTCCCTCTTCCTTGTCCTCCCTCAAAATCTCCTTTTCTCCCAAGATTTCCTCCTCAAATCGCTCCTTAAGAAGCAATATCCCTTTCTATTTTCTCTCCTTTTCGAGCAGATTGAAGGGTTCTAGCAAATCTTTGCCCTAAAACCTACTATTGGCTATCTTCCTCAAAACCCTTCCTTTTCTTCTCAAATCTTCTCCATTCCACTTTTCTTTGACTCTCTTGAGTAGGATTAAGGATTCTATTAGTTGGAATGGCGCCCAAGATGAAATTGCCGTCAAGAAAAAAGTCAGTCCGTTGCTTGGAGGAAGAAGCCCATCGAAAAAGAATGGCACTCGAGCCCTCTCCAGATCCAACCTCTGCTCCCAGACATGCTTCACAGTCTCCTTTCACTCGAAGTAAGGTCTCTCTGTCTGATAAAAGGGTTGAATTAAGAAAGAATGTAGATTTTGGTTTCCTTGAAAAAGAAGGATTTTTCTTTATATCAAAGATTAAAAGGTAAGGATGGGATTACTTTTGCAAGTTGAAAGAAGCTACATATGTGAAATTAGTTAGAGAATTTTACCTAAATTTGGGATACTTTAATGGAACAGTAAAATCTGTTGTTAAAGATATTGAGATTATTCTTGATTCAGTTCACTTGGAGGAAATTCTAAGATTACCTTGTGAGGGCTATAAGGAAATGAAACTTACCCATAAAGAAGAGAGATTGAGAGCCATCTTGAGGAGAGAATTTGATGAAAATTTAAATAAATTAGAAGTCAAGATTCTTTCGACTGAAATGAGAGTGCTACACACCATGGTTACCAAGTTATTTATCCCTAGGAGTGGTAGGCTTGATTTATTATCTGGTAGGAACATTGCATCATGTATCATGTGATTATAGAGACCCCCTTTAACCTTCCTATTTTGATGATAGAGATGATGAGAGAGATCTTGAATAGGTCTAAGGCACATCTTGTTAGATATATGTGCCCTAGAAGCCAGAATTGGCAGACACTTGTAATACATTTCTAGGGGCAAAATTATAATTTTGACTAATATCAATAAAATAGGTTATTTTCTATCACATATGTATTTAGTGTCTGTGATACATCCTTTGAGTTAATGGTAATGATAATTCATATTTTCAAGAGTTGAAAATTTAAGACATGAATAATCATCATTAACTCATAAAATATTTTCGACCATAGGATCATCACGAGGATGGTGATTGATTCGGAAGGTTGGTGTACAATCGCTTCTCTTTAGTAGATGAGTCTTGAGTCTACGGTGTGGAGATACCGGAGCGAGAGTACAGATACTCATTAGAGAATGAGGGCACTGAGCGTGACCACCTCGAGTAGTCATTAGGGAGTCTACCTTCTCATCAATGACTGACTCGATGCTGCAGTAGTGTGTCTGGTTCTTTGACCTGAGATGCATCGACAGTTCACCTTGAGGGTGTTATAGTTTGACTACACCATTACTCGATCTCCTAGCCATTCGAAATCTTGAGGTGTATGTTGGCTATAGCATGTTCATTGTAGGAATTGGATAGCATCAAGATGGAATCTATCTACCTCGGTGGTAGAGGAGCAGCCCTATGATGATCATGAGAATTAAGTCCAGAAGTCCATGGCCATGGCAGAGTGAAATAATAGAAAGAGTTTCTATTTAGGTTTTCACATTGGACTTGAATCGAATGATTACATCATATGACAGAGACTAGGGTTTGACGAGTTCACCTTAACCCTAATCTGATCGGGGCTCAAGATAGAAGAACTTAATCACACAGGTAGCTGCACCAAGAGGTTCACATTCAGCACTGATGGGTTGCCACCATATACTGCTAGGTGTCACTGGTGGATTTTGGGAGCAATTAGAATGATTTAGATGATCGATCATTCTAGCTATTCGAATCAGAAGAGTTCTGATCCATCGAAAGGAGTTTCGATGATGTCAATGATAGAGATCATGACATATCCCATTACCATACAGAACTGAACCTAACTGGGTCATACAAATAAGGGTTTGAATCTGGTGATCATCAATTGAATTGATCCAGTTCAATTGATCTGAATGAGATTCAATTAGGTTCAAGGAAATCGTGCTAGCACTCGATTGAACCTAACGTTCTTCTTTTACTATCATAAATAGTTGTCCTGACTGAGCCAAAGGAGTTTGTGCTCGATCAGAGGTCTTCACTTTGTCTGATTGGAGCTTGTCCAAGTCAGTAAAGGTTGTCTTATTTTGTAAGACATTACCTGCTATTTTTGGTCATCTGCCATTTCTCGTCCTTTGACTTTGGTCAAAAGTTGACCTTTGACTAGTCAAATGTTGACCATTGACACTTTGACTTTTGTCCATGTGTCATGTACCTATTGGAGAGCTGGTGGGGGCCTGTCCTACTGCCAGAACCTGGCAAGGAGGAGGGCGCACGCCAAGGATGGCATGTGCCCAAGTTGGAGGCACCCAGGAGTCCCTGTTGGATAGGAACTCCATCTTCTTTTTGGATTTCGATTAGAGTTCTCCTAAGAACCAACTTTGATTGGTCTTAGATGCCCTCTAAGGAGGAATCCAGGGGACTCTATTCCCACCAATCAGATTTAGATCTGATTTCACAAAGAGTTGTGATTGGTTGGGAAGAAGAGGAGTTGGATTACAGATAGTTTATAAATAAGACCCTGCACCCAACTCAAAGAGCAATTGAAATTCCATGCCCCAAGGCTGCCTCTCCCCTCTTCCTCCATGCCAAACCCACCTTCTCTCTCCTCTCCATGTACAAAAGTGTTTTGAACCTTGGTTGGTGCAATTCAGATGAGAGAAAGGCGACTGAAAGCTAGAAGGCTGTGCTGCTGCAAAGGACAACTACTGATCTTCAAAAGGAGTTTTGAAGATCCTCCAGATCAGATCCAGATCTAATTTTTGGAGATGTGATAGAAAAGAAGAGGATCTCTAGATCCAACCTGAGTGGATACTAGTAGAGGCCAGGCACTTGCGTGGCTAGATCCAGAACCTTCCGCTGCTCACAGGATCATCATCGGGTAATAGGATTACCCACTTCAAGGTAAATTAAATTTGATTTAATTTATCTAATTTTATTTTAATTATTAAAATAATAAGAATTAGATTTAAAATATTTTAGATCTAATCTAGATCAAATAAAAAAAATTTTAAAATATATCTCTTGATCTGATCAGATCTGAACGAACCTGATCCAAAAAATCAGGATTTTCTTTCAACTGGTATCAGAGCCAAGGTTCTAAAAGTGTTTAGATATATTTTTAAATTTATTTTAATTAAAAAATAAATAATTTTAGATGTCACATGAGATATGATCAGATCTAAAATGAGAAAAAAATTAAAATTAAATAATTTAGATCTAAGATTAGAAAATATGCATGACTAGTTCTAAAATAGAATAGTTCTATAGAACAATCTTGTATATTTTTAATTTAATTTGATTAAAACATATTTTAGATCTATTTATTTACTATTTTTTGATATTATAATGGTTATAATAACATCTAAAAAATAGCAAATAAAAATTATTTAATTTTAAACATCATATGAGATATGATTGATGCATGTCTAGACTAGTTATATAATAGTTCTACATAATTATCTAGATTAGAATTTATTTTGATTAGATTAATTTAAATTTAATTTTTTAGATTATTATAAGATAATTTAGATCTAAAAATATGCATGATTTGATATATGAGATGTATGCAAAATATGCCATGATTAGATCTAATTTGTATATGAGATATATGATATAGATCTAAAACTGTTTTGTAGTATTGCATGTTCCTGATTAAGGCATTCCTCTTGGCCATCAGGTCATAAGAATGAAGAAGGGTTTAAAGGCCCTCTCCTTCCATCCGATGAGGCATTCTTATAACGTGTAGGGATGCTGCATGTTCGTTCTTAATCAAAAACCTAAAACTTACTTTCTACAAAATCCTAGATCCTAAAACCCTAGGATTTATTGTGCATATTTTGTTTATGAACCCTACTTAATTAAAAATTAAGATTATGGAATATTAATTAGGTCTAAAATTGAGAATTTTAGATCTAAGATATATTCATAATACTGGGTTCGGGCTTGGGTAGCTTAATTAGGTCTAAGCGGTTGATCAAACCGAATCAAGAGTTGGTTAGAGGGGATCAACAATGCTTAAATTGATCAACCTAATAGGATTAAGTCTGGGTCAAGATCGAGTCACGATCAAGCAAGAACTAATTAGGCTTAGAGGTTAGAGTCTGGATTATAGGCTAACCTAATTGGTTCTAACTCAACAATTTGGTGTCTAAGGTAAGTTTGGCACATACGACCGACTGATTTTTAATTGGAAGCTACTCGACCTGAATGCATTCTTATCCGAGTTAATGGCATATTCCTTCCACCGATCTCACTTATCTGGCCATATCTATTGACACAGTTTTGATCTGAGGTGGTCAATAATTCGAGCTAACCCATGCCACTAGGTTAGTCATAATTATTATGACTATGACAAGTCTAGTTTAAAGATACCTGAATCAATTCTTTCTAAGAAAAGATTAAGTCTGAGGTCTTCCACCATTATAGATGTGCGGACTCTTTCCGAGATTGATTATTCTCAGCTGGATACAGTGGCTCAGTTGCATCGGAAAGATGCAACCATGTCTATTAGGCATTGGATGCTATGGGTTGGAGGATAAGTTGGGCTCAATATTTTGGATACGGTGAGAGACTCAATTAGAAATCCAGTCTATGCAAATGGTGGATCTGACTTAACTAAGAAGTGGATCAATATTTCAGATATAGTGAGATTCATGAATTAGAGATTAAGTTTGGGTGTACCATGATTAGAGAATCATTGAACAAGAGTTGTTCACTAATTAGCTAACCCATCACCAATAACTGTTAGGTGAGGTGATCAATCAGTTGGTGAGACCGCACCACCCACTAGAAATCATTAATCATGGTGATTTTTGCATCTCTATAGACGGAGTGTAGGGATCCAAAAAAATAGTGAAAGCTAATTTGTTTAAAAATAAAATTTCTAAATAAATTGGTCAAGTCATAATTATAGCATCTAACTAGAATCTTTGACTCTCTACAGGAAAATATCTGCGTCTAACCCATTGGCACGTATCCTGGACACACACAGACTGACCAAATCCAATTATAAAGATTGGCTAAGGAACTAAAAAATTATTTTGGGTTCTGAGAAGTTAACCCATGTATTGGGCCAGGACCCTCCCATCTTACCAGCTCGTCCATCCACTGAACAGAGAGCATCTCTGAAAAAATGGATAGACGAAGATAATAAGGCCAGATATTACATGTTGGGCTCGATGTCTGATGAGCTCCAGCACCAACATGAAGATATCAGGACTGCTCGCCAAATGTTGGCTCACCTATAGGAGATGTTTGGTGAACAGAGTCGCACAGCCAAGTATCAAGTCACGAAATGACTTTTTAAGGCTAAGATGCGTGATGGGACAGTCAGTCCAAGATCACTGTCTGATAATGATCAAGGACATGGAAGAGCTTGAGAAGCTCGGTGTGAAGTTAGACTTGGATCTATGCAGAACGATATTATTCTGCAATCCTTGACTGATGCATATGGGCAATTCATCATGAATTACCACATGCATAAACTTCAAAATTCCTTGGCCGAATTAATGAATATGCTGGTTACCGCTGAGCTTTCTATGAAAGGTTCTAAAGGCTCAGTTCTTGCTATGGAACGGACTTCTTCCAAAAGAAAGTCTTATGGAAAGAAAAAGAAGTCTGTGAAAAAGCAAAAGGTGGAAGGAGCAAAGAAGAAGAAGGCAGAATCGAAGATGAAAGCCGCTGCCAAAGGAAAGTATTTTCCATTGCAACAGCGACGACCACTGGAAAGCGGAAACTGCCCTACTTACCTAGCCACCCTGAAGAACAAGAAGGAAGGTCCTTCTGGAGGTATGCTCGTTATTGAGTCTAACCTTATGATTTCTTCTGCATCCAGTTGGGTGCTTGACTCTGGTTCTAGTGCTCATCTATGCACTTCCATGCAGGGTCTTGAGGATAGCAGGAGGCTGAGGGATGGAGACATGATCCTATGCATCGGTAATGGAGCAAGAGTTGCTGCAGTAGCCATGGAAACATACCCTCTTCGATTACCATCTGGTTTAGACTTAGTTTTGAAAGACTGTTATTATGTGCCTGCAGCTAGCAGGAATTTGATTTCTGTTTCATGCTTAGCACTAGAAGGCTATGTGATTACCTTCTTTAAGGACCATTGTAACATTCTTTATGAAAGAAATAAAATTGCAAATGGTTTCCTTATTAATGGATCTTTATCAGCTACATATTGATGTACCTGTTCTAACTATCGAGCAAAACGTGAATGCCAAACGACCTAGGGATAGTCCAAACGATAGATATCTATGGCACCTGAGATTAGGTCATATAGCAGAAGATAGGATCAACAAATTGGAGAAAAATGGGCTATTGAGTCCATTGACTTTCGAGTCATATCCAACTTGTGAATCTTGTCTTCAAGGCAAAATGACTAAACTCCCTTTTTATTGGACATGGGGAAAGGGCCACAGATCTCCTTGCCCTAGTACATACTGATGTGTGCGGCCCATTTGATGTGCCGGCTAGAGGCAATTTTGTCTACTTCATTATCTTTACCGATGATCTGTCTAGGTATGGGTATGTGTATCTTATGAGACACAAGTCTGAAGCTTTTGAAAAGTTCAAAGAATTCAGACATGAAGTAGAAAAATAAACTGGAAAAACCCATTAAGGTTCTTCGATCAGATCGAGGAGGTGAATACCTTAGCCAAGAATTCCTAGACTATCTCAAGGAAAATGGCATAGTCTCTCAATGGACTCCACCAGGAACACCTCAACTCAATGGGGTTTCAGAACGGAGAAATCGGACTCTATTGGATATGGTTCGATCCATGATGAGCTTCACAGACCTCCCTGATTTTCTTTGGGGACATTCATTGTTAACTTCAATTTATCTACTGAATAGGGTTCCTCTAAAACCGTTCCTACCACACCGTATGAGATATGGCACGGTAAGAAACCAAGTCTGAGTCATCTCAGAATTTGGGGTTGTCCGGCTCATGTCAAAAGACAACAAGCGGACAAGTTAGAGTTTAGGTCCTTTAGAGCTCGATTCATAGGATATCCTAAAGAGTCATTAGGATACTATTTCTACATTCCAGAAGACCACAATGTGATTGTGAGTCGACATGCCATCTTTCTTGAAAAATAGTTTATTCAAGATAGCGGCATTGGAAAGCAGATTAAGCTTGATGAGAAAGTCTCACAAGTACAACGAGCTAAGGACCAATTGGAACCAAATCAGGTTGAGCCAATAAGAACACTACCTCCTCCACCTCGTAGATCGGAAAGAGTTTTTCGTCCCCTGAAAGATACTTAGGTATTATTTCAGAGGAAGTAGAGAAAATGTTCCTCATAGGATAATGGTGCTCATGGTGATGATCCCAAAACCTACAATGAGGCGATATCAGATATCGACTCCGAGAAATGGCTAGAGGCAATGCAGTCAGAAATTGACTCGATGCACTCAAACCAAGTCTGGACCTTGGTAGATCCACCAGAAGGTATAGTACCTATTGGGTGTAAATGGATCTTCAAGAGAAAGATTGGTGCAGATGGGAATGTGGAGACATTCAAGGCTAGACTAGTGGCAAAAGGTTATAGTCAACGCGAAGGCATTGACTATCAGGATACCTTTTCTCCAGTGGCTATGCTAAAATCCATCCGCACATTGCTTGCCGTTGCAGCCTATTTCGATTATGAAATATGGCAAATGGACGTGAAAATGGCATTCTTAAATGGATATCTTGAGGAAGATATCTATATGGAACAGCCGCTAGGTTTCACATCCAGTGATACTGATCACAAGGTTTGCAAGCTGCAAAGGTCCATATATGGACTTAAGCAAGCATCTCGGAGCTGGATCACTCGTTTCAATGATGTGATCAAAAAGTTTGGTTTCATCAAAAATGAAGAGGAACCATGTGTTTTCAAAAAGGTCAGTGGGAGCGCTGTTGTCTTCCTCGTATTGTACGTGGATGACATCCTCCTTATTGGGAATGATATTCCCATGTTGACAACAGTCAAATTATGGTTGTCCAAGGAATTCTCCATGAAAGACCTAGGTGAAGCATCCTTTATTCTAGGAATTAAGGTCTATAGGGATAGACCGAATAGGATGCTAGGACTTTCACAGAAGATGTACATAGAGGAAGTACTAAAGAGGTTTAGTATGGAAAACTCTAAGAGGGGATTAATACCCTTCAGACATGGTATTCATCTTTCCAAGAAGATGTGCCCTAGCACACCTGAGGAAATAGAACGCATGAGCAAGATCCCTTATGCTTCTGCAATAGGGAGCCTCATGTATGCCATGCTATGTACACGACCTGATATAGCCCATGCTGTGAGTGTCACAAGCAGATATCAGTCAAATCCAGGTGAAGAACACTGGACTTCTATGAAATGTATCCTTAAGTACTTGAGAAGAACTAAGGATATGATGTTGGTCTTTGGTAATGGAGAACTCCAAGTCCAGGGATACACAGACTCGGATTTCATGTCCGATATAGATGATCGAAAGTCGACATCTGGGAGTCTGTTTGTGTGCAATGGTGGTGCTGTCAGCTGGAAGAGTTCCAAGCAAATAGTGATAGCAGATTCCACCATGGAAGCAGAATATATCGCTGCATCAGAGGCTGCGAAGGAAGCATTCTGGTATAAGAAGTTTGCTGCAGAAATTGGAGTAATGCCATCAGATGCCATTCCTCTATACTGCGACAACAATGGCGCCATAGCCCTTGCTAAGGAGCCGAGGTCTCACCAAAATTCCAAGCACATTGAGCGGCGATACCACCTCATCCGCGATTACCTCGAGAAGGGTTACGTCGAGGTCAAGAGAGTCAACTCCACAGATAATGTGGCAGACCCACTTACAAAGCCGTTGGGCCAGCAGAAGATCGAAGCCCACCTTGAGAAGATGGGACTTAGACTTGTAGCCAATTGGCTTTAGGACAAGTGGGAGATTGTTAGATATATGTGCCCTAGAAGCCAGAATTGGCTGACACTTGTAATAATACACTTCTAGGGGCAAAATTATAATTTTGACTAATATCAATAAAATGGGTTATTTTCTATCACATATGTGTATTTAGTGTCTGTGATACATCCTTTGAGTTAATGGTAATGATAATTCATATTTTCAAGAGTTGAAAATTTAAGACATGAATAATCATTATTAACTCATAAAATGCTCCCGACCATAGGATCATCACGAGGATGGTGATTGATCCAGAAGGTTGGTGTACAATCGCTTCTCTTTAGTAGATGAGTCTTGAGTCTACGGTGTGGAGACACCGGAGCGAGAGTACAGGTACTCGTTAGAGAACGAGGGCACTGAGCGTGACCACCTCGAGTAGTCATTAGGGAGTCTACCTTCTCGTCAATGACTGACTCGATGCTGCAGTAGTGTGTCTGGTTCTTTGACCTGAGATGCATCGGACAGTTCACCTTGAGGGTGTTATAGTTTGACTACACCATTACTCGGATCTCCTAGCCATATGGAACCCTGAGGTGTATGTTGGCTATAGCATGTTCATTGTAGGAACTGGATTGCATCAAGATGGGAATCTATCTACCTCGGTGGTAGAGGAGCAGCCCTATGATGATCATGAGAATCAAGTCCAGAAGCCCATGGCCATGGCAGAGTGAAATAATAGAAAGAGTTTCTATTTAGATTTTCACATTGGACTTGAATCGAATGATTACATCATATGATAGAGAGACTAGGGTTTGACGAGTTCACCTTAACCCTAATCTGATCGGGGCTCAAGATAGAAGAACTTAATCACACATAGGTAGCTGCACCAAGAGGTTCGCATTCAGCTCTGATGGGTTGCCACCATATACTGCTAGGTGTCACTGGTGGATTTTGGGAGCAATTAGAATGATTTAGATGATCGATCATTCTAGCTGTTCGAATCAGAAGAGTTCTGATCCATCGAAAGGAGTTTCGATGATGTCGATGATAGAGATCATGACATATCCCATTACCATACAGAACTGAACCTAACTGGGTCACACAAATAAGGGTTTGAATCTGGTGATCATCAATTGAACTGATCTAGTTCAATTGATCTGAATGAGATTCAATTAGGTTCAAGAAGAAATCGTGCTAGCACTCGATTGAACCTAACGTTCTTCTTTTACTATCATAAATAAGTTGTCCTGACTGAGCCAAAGGAGTTTGTGCTCAATCAGAGGCCTTCATATGGTCTGACTGGAGGTTGTCCAAGTCAGAAAAGGTTGTCTTATTTTGTAAGACATTACCTGCCATTTTTGGTCACCTGCCATTTCTTGTTCTTTGACTTTGGTCAAAAGTCTGACCTTTGACTGGTCAAATGTTGACCATTGATACTTTGACTTTTGACCACATGTCATGCACCTATTGGAGAGCTGGTGGGGGCCTGTCCCCCTACCAGAACCTGGCAAGGAGGAGGGCGCACGCCACCCTTGGCGTGTGCCCAAGTTGGAGGCGCCCAGGAGTCCTTGTTGGATAGGGACTCCATCTCCTTTTTGGATTTCGATTAGAGTTCTCCTAAGAACCAACTTTGACTGGTCTTAGGCACCCTCTAAGGAGGAATCCAGGGGACTCTATTTCCACCAATCAGATTTAGATCTAATTTCACAAAAAGTTGTGATTGGTTGGGAAGAAGAGGAGTTGGATCACAAATAGTCTATAAATAAGATCCTGCGCCCAACTCAAAGAGCAATTAAAATCCCACGCCCCAAGGCTGGCTCTCCCCTCTTCCTCCATGCCAAACCCACCTTCTCCCTCTCCTCTCCACATCCAAAAATATTTTGGACCTTGGTTGGTGCAATCCAGATGAGAGAAAGGCGACTGAAAGCTAGAAGGGTGCGCTGCTGCAAAGGACAACTGCTGATCTTCAAAAGGAGTTTTGAAGATATCCAGATCTAATTTTTGAAGATATGATAGAAAAGAAGAGGATCTCCAGATCCAGCCTGAGTGGATACCGATAGAGGCCAGGCACTTGCGTGGCTAGATCCAGAACCTTCCACTGCTCACAGGATCATCATCAGGTAATAGGATTACCCACTTCAAGGTAAATTAAATTTGATTTAATTTATCTAATTTTATTTTAATTATTAAAATAATAAGAATTAGATCTAAAATATTTTAAATCTGATCTAGATCAAAGAGAAAAAATTTTAAAATATATTTTTTGATTTGATCAGATCTGAACGAACCTGGTCCGAAAAATCAGGATTTTTCTTCACATCTCCTATATGGTATGACACTCTCATTAGTGTTTAGGAGGTTTGAAGTTAGTTTTGAGGGGAAGACAGTCACCAGATTATCTTACATTGATACTATCAACCGCCACACACTGCATTGCATAGGTTTTTCAAAGGCTGATGACGATTGGTCCAAAGGTATTGAGGATGAGGAGAGAGCTGAGGAGGGACCATCTTTACCTTCTTATGATCAAAGAGGATCTCCTGATATTCAGTTGGTATCTAATCACAAGACTGGTCCCTCAGAGTCAATAAGGAGAGATGCAGGTGTGGCACCATCGAGGAGCAGAGACATGGATGTTAGATTCTCTGATGACTAGATCAGGATGATCACCGACCAGTTGATTTAGTCGATCGTCGATACATTATCTCAGAGGATCGCAGGAGTTTTATCTCGGTAGATGGCCAATACCACTCAGGGGGAGAGTTCTCACTTCATCCCATCTTCTGATCAATCTATGACTCCACACATACTTATCATTTTTTAGATGCTTACAGCTTAGCTTGCATGGCTTAAGGACCTCGAAGGATGTATTCTGAGATTAACAGGTAGAGTTTTGGATTTGCAGAGGCAGGCTTTGGATCTGGCTCATCCCCAGATGAGAGAGGATGTTACAGAGACATCAAATCTTATAGCTAAGGTAGCTAGACTCCATGGTGTTCTAGAGGATGATTTTGACTTTCTAAGGAGAGAGTTCAGAGACTCCAGTGACACTCTATCTACATAGATTGGCACCCTCATGCAGTCCAAGACAAGAGCACTGGAACATTTGGACTTTATCAGGATTGCTCTTCATGCTCAGCCCATTTTCTCTTAGGCTCATGGGTCATCTCATCGAGTTGCTCGAGCCCGCACCTCCACCCGTGGCCGAGGCAGATGTGGTCGAGGACATGCTCTTGGATTTGACCCTGACACATCCCATCACATCTCTGATTTCTCATCTAATTCAGATGCTTTCAGCCATGATCTCTACTAGATCTTGTTTAGTCATCTTTGTATTAAGTTATGATTTAGTATCTCTTAGTTGTTTCTATGAGTTGTTGATCAAGTCATGGTTGGTTATATTTTGGATCTAACTTATAGCATTGGTACTATTGGCTGCTTGGGTCATCGATGGTTGTATCCATGAATTTTGTATGAATTGATGGCCTAACTCTTATGAATGCTTTTGATATCTTTAGCACTTATATGTTTTGTTGACTTAATGTTATGGTTTATTGTGTCATTTGAATAATGTGAAATATAACCTCTATAAATTGGCTATAATTCTATTATAATATGCTGAAAATATTATATTATATTTAAGCAAATTGAAAGTTTTGTTATAAACTCTTGTTTAAATAGAAAAACATATAGAATAAATTAAGAAAAAAGCCTTTTGTTTTTGAATTTTAAAATCCCTTAAGATCTTACTTGTGAAGAAAAAATTGAGTTTTCCTACCGTAGGATGCATCTGATCGGATCAGATTTGCAGTGGAATAATTTTTAAAAATTTTTCTATGATCTAATCAGATTTGAGAATTCTCAAATCTGATTATATTGATCTAAAATTAGAAGTAAAATAAAAATAAAATAGTGATAACAATTATCACCTGATTGGGTAAATTATTTATCCGTTGTGATGATCTGACGACTGATCCGAGGTTCTGATTGAGCCATGCACGTGTCCGACCTCTACTGGTATCCACTAGGGTCAGATCTAGAAGTCTCCTCATTCTAGATCTAATCTTCAATGATCAGATTTGATGTCTGCTCGTAGAGCCTTCAAAATAAACTTCGAAGGCTGCATGTTCGTCTCACGAACTCCGTCGTCTCTCACTGATCTTCATGCCAACGGGACTTGATCTTTACTCATAGGTTTTGCCTAACTCTTGGGCATGGAGAAGAGGGAGAGGATCAGATGAGGAAGGTGTGGGGATGAATATTTTGGCAGGGCTTTGCCGCAGAGAAATCACGATGCATAATAGCTTGTGCAAGGCCCTATTTATAGACCTTGTCAAGAGTCCTTTTACATATAACTTTGAACAAGTCAAAGTTTAACATGTAGAAGGACTCCTCCATGATCTCCATGCCCCACACCCCCATTTTTTTAGATTTTTATCACATAAAAATGAAGAAAAATGACATGGAACAATTTGGGATAAGATTAAGTTGGTGCACAACTCTTATCTCCCAAGAGTTTAAACTATTCAAACTTTTGATCCATTCAAACTTGATTTGAGTGGGACACCTCCATACATATCCATATGGGGTGCACAGTCAAAAGCGGAATATGCGCCCCTTATTTCTCACGTAAATTTCATATGGACGTGCACCCTCAGATAAATTCTAGAGGGCGCATGCCATATCTCTTCTTTCCTACATACTGGATCAACATTTGACCCTTATCCGATTTCCATCTTATAGGATTAAGACATAACCTTTTCAAGTCCCATCTAATGGATTTATATCAAGTCTTAATCAAGTTAGAATAATCCTTGATCAGATTAGGACTCGATCCAGTCAGATCAAGAAAAATCCATCTAGAATTTTTGGGAGAGGCATGTCCAAATTTTATCTCATGATTTTAGGACAAGCCCTAATATGGCAAAGACAACTATTGTCTTATTCCCATCTTATGGGATTTAGGACAAGTCTTGATTAGGTCAGGACAAGATCCAGTCAGATCAAGATAAATCTCTATAGAGTTCTCGGATAAGCCTTGTCCAAAAAATTTCATAAATTAGCAGGTCTTGTCCTGTTTCCATCCGATGGATTAGGACAAGCCTAGATCAGGTTAGGATAAAACTTTTTTGAGATAAGTTTCAGTCAGACTAGCATAAATCTATACAAGGCTCTTGGATGAGTCAAATCTAATTTGGCTCAGTCGAGATGATCCAAAAAGACTATAGAAGGAGAATGTTAGGCTCAATCGTGTGTGAGCATAATTTTTTTGAATCTAATTGGATCTAATCAAAATCAATCGAACTGGATTAGCTCAATTGATGACATCCAGATCCAAACTCTTATTTGTGTGATCTAATTAGGTTAAGTTCTGTATGATAATGGGACATGTCATGATCTCCATCATCGACATCATCGAAACATCTTTTGATGGACTAGAACTCTTTTGATTCACTCAATTAGAATTATCGATCATCAAGATAATTTTAATTGATCCAAAAATCCATCAGTGATACCTAGCAGTATATGGTGGCAACCCATCAGAACCGAATAGCAAACCTCTAGGTGCAATTACTTGTGTGATTGGGTTCTTCTATTATGAGCCCCGATGGGATTATGGTTAAGGTGAACTTGTCAAACCCAACACCCATCATATGAATGAATAATTCGATTTGAGTCCAATATGAAATCCTAATAGAAACTCCTTTCTATTATTTCATACCACCATGACTATGAATTTTAGGACTCAATCTTATAATTATTATAGGACTACTTCTCCTCTACCGAGGTTGGTAGATCCCATCTTGGTGCGATCCAATTTCTACAATGAATATGCTATAGCCAACATACACCTCAAGATTCGAAATGCCTAGGAGATCAAGTTATGGTGTAGTCAAACTATAACACCCTCAAGATGAACTTTCGATGCACCTCAGGTCAAAGAATCAGACACACGCTGCAGCATCGAGCTAGTCATCAATGAGAAGGTAGGCTTTCTTATGACTGCTCGAGGTGGTCACGCTCAGTGCCCTTATTCTCTAACGAGTACCTATACTCTTACTCGATATCTCCACACCATAGACTCAGGACTCATTTATCCTAAGAAAGTGATCATACATCGATCTTCCTAATTAATCATCATCCTCGTGATGATCTTACGATCGAGAGTAATTTATGAGTTAATTATGATAACATATGCCTTAAATTCTCAACTCTTGAGAATATATGTTATCATGCCTATTAACTCAATGGATGTATCACAGACACTTTAATACATAATATGATAGAGTAAATAATCCTTTAATTAATTTTAAATTAAAATTATAAAAATATTCTTATAAAGTATTTAACAAGTCTCAGTCAATTTAAATTCTAGGGCACACATCTAACAAACTCCCACTTGACCTAAAGCCAATTGGCTACAAATCTAAGTCCCATCTTTATAAGGTGGGATTGGATCTTCTGCAGGCCTAAAGTCTTCATCAATGGGTCAACTGCATGGTCTACGGAGTCGACTCCCTTAACCTCAATGTATCCTTCTCGAGGTAATTGTGGATTAGGTGAAACCATCTTCTTAGAACTCTTTCAACTTATGGTACCATCAGTGCATAGGAATAAACTTTTAGACGTCGACTTTCGATCATCTTAATCAGACATAAGGTCTGAGTCTGCATACCCCTGGACCTAGAGTTCATCATGCTGAACTTCTTCAGCACCTCCTCTATTTAAGAGACCCAACATCCTCTTCAGTCTATCCCTATAGACCTTAAAAGAAGAATGTCTTACCTAGGTCTGTCATAGAAAATTTCTTAGATAATCATTCTTTAACCTATGTCAGCATAAGAATATCATTCCCAATTAGAAGTATGTCATCTACATACAATATGAGGAAGACAACAATGCTCCCACTGACCTTCTTGAACACACTTGATTTTCTCTCATTTGTGATGAAACCAAATGATTTGATTACATTAAGCATTCCAACTCCAAGATGCTTGCTTGAGTCCATAGATGGATCTTTGCAGCTTGCAGATCTTTGTGATCACTATCACTGGATGTGAAAATAAATGACTGTTCCATATAAATATCTTCCTCAAGATATTCAATTATGAACTCCATTATCACATCCATCTGCCATATTTCATAATTAAAATATATTGCAATGGCAAGCAATGTGCGGATGGTGGCCACTGATGAGAAGGTAACCTGATATTCTTTCGCCACAAGCCTAGCCTTGAATGTCTCTATATTTTCATCTACACATATCTTTTTCTTAAAGATCCATTGACACCCAATAGGTACTATACCTTCAGATGGATCTACCAAGATCCAGATTTGGTTCGAGCGCATCGAGTCAATTTTTGATTTTATTACCTCTAACCATTTCTCAGAGTCGATATCTGATATCGTCTCGTCATAGATTCTGGGATTATCACCATGAACCCATTTTCTATAAGAAATATTTTCTCTACATCCTTTAAAATAGTACCTAATCAAGTACCTTCAGGAGGATGAAAAATCCTATTTGACCTACAAGATAGAGGAGGTAATGAATTATGGACGGCTCAGACTAACTAGGTTCCTAAGGTTCCTTGGCTCGTTGCTCTTTGGAGACTTTCACCTCGAGTCTAATCTATCTTTTGATTCCATCATCTTGAACAAACTATTTTTCAAGTAAAATGATGTGTCAATCCACAATCATCTTGTAGTTTTTTAGAAGATAGAAGTAATATCCCAATAACTCTTTAGGATATCCAATAAATCAAGCTCTAAGAAACCTAGACTCTAACTTATCCACCGCTGGATAATTCCAATTTTGAGATGACTCAAACTTGGCTTCTTATCATTCCATATCTCATACGATGTGGTAGGAACAGTTTTAGATGGAATCCTATTAAACTATGTCCCTAAAGAAAGTCAGAAAGATCCGTGAAGCTCATCATGGATAGACCATATCTAATAGGATCCATTTTCTCCATTCTGAAATTTAGTTAGGTTGAGGCATTTTAGGCAAAGTCCATTATGAGAATATACCATTATCCTTGAGATAGTCCAAAAATTTTTGACTAAGATATTCACCTCCTCGATTTGATCGAAAAATCTTAGTGGGCTTTTCGATTTGCTTTTCTACTTCGTGTCTGAATTTCTTAAATTTTTTAATAGCTTCAGACTTATGTTGTATCAAGTACACATATCCATACTGAGATAGATTATTGATCAAAATAATAAAGTAGACATAATTACCTCTGATCGGCACACCAAATGGGCCACACACATCTATATGTACCAGGACAAGTAGGTCTGTGTCCCTTTTCCATATCCCATAAAAGAAAACTTGGTCATTTTGTCTTAAAGGCATGATTCACAAATTGGATATGACTCAAAAGTCAATGGACCCATTAGTCTGAATTTTTCTAATTTGTTGATCCTGTCTTCAGCTATATGACCTTACCTAAGGTGCCATAGGTATCTTTTATTAACACTATCTCTAGATCATTTTGATCCTAAGGCATTCACATTT
>QRFJ01001535.1:675710-760196 GCA_006176705.1 Cocos nucifera | reverse complement strand
AATCGAATCCAAAAAGAAGATGGAGTTCCTATCCAACAGGGACTCCTGGGTGCCTCCAACTTGGGCCACATGCCAAGGGTGGCGTGCGCCCTCCTCCTTGCCAGGTTCTGGCAGTAGGACAGGCCCCCACCAGCTCTCCAATAGGTACATGACACATGGACAAAAGTCAAAGTGTCAATGGTCAACATTTGACTAGTCAAAGGTCAACTTTTGACCAAAGTCAAAGGACGAGAAATGGCAGATGACCAAAAATAGCAGGTAATGTCTTACAAAATAAGACAACCTTTACTGACTTGGACAAGCTCCAATCAGACAAAGTGAAGACCTCTGATCGAGCACAAACTCCTTTGGCTCAGTCAGGACAACTATTTATGATAGTAAAAGAAGAACGTTAGGTTCAATCGAGTGCTAACACGATTTCCTTGAACCTAATTAAATCTCATTTAGATCAATTGGACTGGATCAATTCAATTGATGATCACCAGATTCAAACCCTTATTTGTATGACCCAGTTAGGTTCAGTTCTGTATGGTAATGGGATATGTCATGATCTCTATCATTGACATCATCGAAACTCCTTTCGATGGATCAGAACTCTTCTGATTCAAATAGCTAGAATGATCGATCATCTAAATCATTCTAATTGCCCCCAAAATCCACCAATGACACCTAGCAGTATATAGTGGCAACCCATCAGTGCTGAATGTGAACCTCTTGGTGCAGCTACCTGTGTGATTAAGTTCTTCTATCTTGAGCTCCGATCAGATTAGGGTTAAGGTGAACTCGTCAAACCCTAGTCTCTGTCATATGATGTAATCATTCGATTCAAGTCCAATGTGAAAACCTAAATAGAAACTCTTTCTATTATTTCACTTTGCCATGGCCATGGACTTCTGGACTTAATTCTCATGATCATCATAGTACTGCTCCTCTACCACCGAGGTAGATAGATTCCATCTTGATGCTATCCAATTCCTACAATGAACATACTATAGCCAACATACATCTCAAGATTTCGAATGGCTAGGAGATCGAGTAATGGTGTAGTCAAACTATAACACCCTCAAGGTGAACTGTCGATGCATCTCAGGTCAAAGAACTAGACACACTACTGCAGCATCGAGTCAGTCATTGATGAGAAGGTAGACTCCCTAATGACTACTCGAGGTGGTCACGCTCAGTGCCCTCATTCTCTAATGAGTATCTGTACTCTCGCTCCGGTATCTCCACACCGTAGACTCAAGACTCATCTACTAAAGAGAAGCGATTGTACACCAACCTTCCGAATCAATCACCATCCTCGTGATGATCCTATGGTCGAAAATATTTTATGAGTTAATGATGATTATTCATGTCTTAAATTTTCAACTCTTGAAAATATGAATTATCATTACCATTAACTCAAAGGATGTATCACAGACACTAAATACATATGTGATAGAAAATAACCTATTTTATTGATATTAGTCAAAATTATAATTTTGCCCCTAGAAATGTATTACAAGTGTCTGCCAATTCTGGCTTCTAGGGCACATATATCTAACAAGATGTGCCTTAGACCTATTCAAGATCTCTCTCATCATCTCTATCATCAAAATAGGAAGGTTAAAGGGGGTCTCTATAATCACATGATACATGATGCAATGTTCCTACCAGATAATAAATCAAGCCTACCACTCCTAGGGATAAATAACTTGGTAACCATGGTGTGTAGCACTCTCATTTCAGTCGAAAGAATCTTGACTTCTAATTTATTTAAATTTTCATCAAATTCTCTCCTCAAGATGGCTCTCAATCTCTCTTCTTTATGGGTAAGTTTCATTTCCTTATAGCCCTCACAAGGTAATCTTAGAATTTCCTCCAAGTGAACTGAATCAAGAATAATCTCAATATCTTTAACAACAGATTTTACTGTTCCATTAAAGTATCCCAAATTTAGGTAAAATTCTCTAACTAATTTCACATATGTAGCTTCTTTCAACTTGCAAAAGTAATCCCATCCTTACCTTTTAATCTTTGATATAAAGAAAAATCCTTCTTTTTCAAGGAAACCAAAATCTACATTCTTTCTTAATTCAACCCTTTTATCAGACAGAGAGACCTTACTTCGAGTGAAAGGAGACTGTGAAGCATGTCTGGGAGCAGAGGTTGGATCTGGAGAGGGCTCGAGTGCCATTCTTTTTCGATGGGCTTCTTCCTCCAAGCAACGGACTGACTTTTTTCTTGACGGCAATTTCATCTTGGGCGCCATTCCAACTAATAGAATCCTTAATCCTACTCAAGAGAGTCAAAGAAAAGTGGAATGGAGAAGATTTGAGAAGAAAAGGAAGGGTTTTGAGGAAGATAGCCAATAGTAGGTTTTAGGGCAAAGATTTGCTAGAACCCTTCAATCTGCTCGAAAAGGAGAGAAAATAGAAAGGGATATTGCTTCTTAAGGAGCGATTTGAGGAGGAAATCTTGGGAGAAAAGGAGATTTTGAGGGAGGACAAGGAAGAGGGAGAGATCCTTTTGTTCGGTTGAATGGAAGACAAGGGAGGATGGTGAGGTCACCACTTTCGACCAAAAGTTTTCTCAAATAAGAAGCCACCCGAAGGGTTAAGTGCAATAATGACCAAAATGTCCGTGAGTCGACCTCTAGGTCGACCCATGGCATAGAAAAAATCCAAAAAATGATGGAAAAATTTAAAAAAATCTAAGATTTTAAGGATTAAAATTTTATTTCATGAGAATGATCAAGGAAGATTAGATTTAAGCTTTTTAAGATAGAAAATTTAAGATATAGGCTCAATGTAAAGATTAAGATGATTTTTGATAGAAATGAGCTTAAAATTATAAAGATGTTTAGGCTAAAGGGTCAAGTATTCCTAATTCTCTCCTAATCTCATAGAATTTATCTTCACTTAAGACCTTAGTAAAAATATCAGCCAATTATTTTTCAGTATAAACATAATCAAGAATTACGTCATTATTTTGAACATGCTCTCTTATGAAATGATGTCTTATTTCAATGTATTTTTACCTAGAGTGTTGGATTGGATTCTGATAGATTTATGGCACTAGTATTATCACATCTTATGAAAGTTTTGTTTAGTTTAATGCCAAAGTTCTCAAGTTATTGCTTAATCCACAAGATTTGTGTACAGTAACTTTTGGCTGCAATGTATTTGACCTTAGCCATAGACAATGCTACCGAATTTTACTTCTTACTAAATCAAGAGAATAAGTTAACTCCTAGAAATTGACAAATCCCACTAGTGCTTTTTCTATCTAATCTACATCCAGCAAAGTCTGCATCTGAATATCCAATTAAATCAATTGATGAATTCTTAGAGTACCATAAACCTATGGATTGAGTTCCTTTTAGGTATTTAAATATTATTTTTACAGCATTTAAATGTGATTCTTTTGAATTAGATTGAAATCGTGCACATAGACAAAACTAAACATGATATCTGATCTAGTAGTAGTTAAATATAATAACGAACCTATCATGCCTCTATAAACCTTTGTATCAACACTTTTACCTCCTTCATCCTTGTCAAGCTTACATGATGGACTCATGAGGGTATCAATGATTTTAGAGCTCTCCATCCCAAATCTTTTAAGTAGCTCTTTTGTGTACTTACTTTGGATGATGGAGATTCCTTTCTTTGTTTGTTTGATTTGAAGTTCGAGGAAGAATGTTAGTTTACCCATCATGCTCATCTCGAACTTTTTCTGCATGAGCTTAGCAAAATCTTGACATAAAGTTTCATTAGTAGACCCAAATATAATGTCATCAATATATATTTGTATTACTAAGATGTCATCATGATCTCTTTTAATGAAAAAGATTATATTTATATTTTCTCTTGAAAACCCATTATTAAGTAAGAATTTACTTAATCTTTCATACCATGCCCTAAGTGCATGTTTTAAACCATATAATGCTTTATTTAATTTAAAAACATGATTTGGAAAAGCATGATTTTCAAAACCAAAAGGTTGTTCTACATAAACTTCTTCAGCAATATATCCATTTAGAAAAGCACTTTTAACATACATTTGAAATAACTTAAAATTCATAGAGAATGCATAAGAGAGTAAAAGTCTAATTGCTTCTAGTCTAGCAACAGGTGCAAAGATCTCATCAAAATCAATTTCCTCTTCTTGATTATAATCCTTCACAACTAATCTTGCTTTAGTCCTAATTATATTTTCATTTTCATCCAATTTATTCCTATATATTCATTTTGTATCAATTATTGGATAATTTTTAGATCTTGAAACTAAGGTCCATACATTATTTCTTTCGAATTGATTAAGTTCCCCTTGCATTGCATTTATCCAATTATAATCTTTTTGGCTTTATCTATGGTTTTAGGTTCAAAATAAGAAATAAATACAAAATGATTGTATGCATCTCTAAGTGAAGAGCGAGTTCTTACCCCATGTGTAGGATCACCAATAATTAGTTCTTTGGGATGATTGTGAACATACCTTCATTCTTTTGGAAGATCATCTGTACCTTGAGGTTGCTCTCATTGTCCTTCACCTTCATTTTCTTGCTTGTCTTCATGATTCTCTTCATTTTGAATTGTTGAATTCTTTAAGATGATCTCCTTCATTTCTTCTATAAGAGGATCTGCATCATCAATACCTTCATTCTTTCTTGATGGAAGATCATTAGTCTCATCAAAAATAACATGTATTAACTCCTCTACTACTAAGGTTCTTTTGTTAAATACTCTAAAAACTTTACTAGAAGAGTAGTAACCAAGAAAAATATGAAAATTTATCTAGTTTTTCTTTACCATTATTCAAAACAAAACATCGACAACCAAAAATATGAAAATATGCAATATTAGGTTTTCTACCTTTTCAAAGCTCATAAGATATTTTCTTTAAAATTAGTCTGATTAGGGTACAATTTAAGATGTAACATACAGTATTAATTACTTTCGCCTAAAAGTATCTTGGGAGGTCGCTTTCACATAGCATGGTATGGGTCATTTCTTCTAGAGTCCTATTTTTTCTTTCTACCATCTCATTTTGTTGGGATGTCCTAGATGCTAAAAAATTATGGCTTATTCCTTTTTCATCACAAAATTTTTCAAAGTCTTGATTTTCAAATTTGGTTCCATAATCACTTTGAATGCTTTGAATTGAAAACCCTTTTTCATTTGTAACTTTTTGGTAAAACTTTGAGAAAACATGAAAAGTTTCATCTTTGTGTGCCAAAAAGAAAATCAATGTAAAATATGAGTAGTCATCGATAATTACAAAATCATAACATTTTCTACCTAAGCTTGTTATTCTTGTAGGACCAAACAAATCCATGTGCAATAGTTCCAATGGTCTAGAAGTTGAAATGATGTTCTTAGATTTGAATGAAACTCTAGTTTATTTATCTAGTTAGCATACATCATAAATTTTATCTTTTTTAAAGTTCAATTTGGTAAACCGATAACTAATTTCTTTTTGATAAGCTTTGAAAGTGAATGAATACTAATGTATGCAAGCCTACGGTGCCAAAGCCAACTAGTCTTATTAATTTTGGCATTCATAGCTATTAGACATTGCATGTTTATCATAGAAAGATCATTCAAATCTACCATATAAATATTACCATGTCTATATCCAACAAACTTAATGCCATCATCATTGGGACTAGTTACAATGCATAATGAAGATTCAAAAATAACTTTATAACCCTTATCACAAAGCTGACTAATGCTTAAGAGATTATGTTTCAAACCATCTACTAATAAAATATTTTCAATATACTTTGATGGAGTGATACCAATGTTACCTATACTGATAATCTTTTCTTTGCCATTGTCTCTAAAGATGACCATTTCTCCACTTTTAGCATCAAGCGTGATGAATTGGAATCCATCACCGATCATGTATCTTGAGCATCTACTATCAAGATACCATCTTCATTTTTTTTCTTTGGATGCAAGACACACCTATATGCAAAATCAAGTCCTTACTCTAGGTACCTAAGTTTTCTTGGGTTCTTTAAGGTTAGTCACAATGGTTGCTTTTGGAACCCATATTTTTTTATATTTAAATTATTAGAAAAATATGTATAAGATTTGTATCCTAGTTTACCATATTTAAATTAATATTTAAAAAGTTTTTGCTTTATGAATCTATAAAAATATTTTTCAAAAATTTTTATTTTCTTAGGAGATTATAGCCTAGACCGGCCTTATCATAAATGGCCTTTTGATTTTCAAGAATCATATGAAATTTATTTGAACTTAAAGTAAATTTTTCAACTATTGGTTTTAGCTTGTTGATTTCATTTTTCAAATTTAGGTTCTCTTGAGTTAAGACTAGTTTTTCACTTAGGATAATTTTATTTTCTTTTAGCAAGACTTGATTCTTAAATTTTAGATCTTTATTTTTAGTTTCTAATTTCTTTAAATCATCTATTAAATCATAGAAGGCTTCTTGAAGTTCATCAAATGTAAATTCATTTGAGATTTCAGCACTTACCTCATTTTCATGTATCATAAGGCATAGGTTGGCTTGTTCATGAGCTTCTTCCTCTTCAGAACTTGAGTTGTCACTGTCACTCCATGTTGCCACTATAACTTTTTTCTTATATTTCTTGGAAACCTTTTTAAGTTAAGGACATTCAAATCTAAAGTATCCTGACTTCTTACATTCATAGCAAATACGGAGCTACTCCCTATCCTTTTTCTTGCTATGCTCTCCTTTGGTAGGTGGCCTCTTCCTCATCCCTTATTTTCTCTTAAAAAATCTCTTGAACTTTCTTATGATGAGGGCTATTTTTTTATTTTGTTCTTCATCTTCCATTTCATTGGATTCCTTATGTTATTGAGTGATGGATTTGAGGGCTATTATCTTCTTCTTCTTAACATCTTCTTCTTGATGTTGTTTCATGCTTAACTCATACATCATTAGTGATTCTTGACTTCTTGGATTGCAGTCACTTTGGCCTTCCATGTCCTTAGCAAAGACCTAAGAATCTTCATCACAAGGTCACTGTTAGAATAAGACTTGCCAAGACTTTTAAGATCATTTATAATATTCATAAATCTAGTAAATATTATAGTTATTGACTCATCATGTTCTATTTTGAAAAATTCATATTTGTGCACAAGCATGTTAATTTTTGACTCCTTAACTTGATTAGTGCCTTTATGAGTTACTTCTAACCTATCACATATTTTCTTAGCTGATATGTATGTTGAAATATGATTAAATTTATTAGCATCTAAAGTATAATATAAAATATTCATGGCTCTTACATTGAGTTGAGCCATTTTCTTATTAATCTCATTCCATTCCTTTTCGAATTTGGTTGATTCCACACCATCAATTATCTTAGTGGGTGTGTGTGCTCCATTAACTATGATACTCTACATATCATAGTCAAGTACTTGTATAAATATTCTCATCTGAGCTTTTTAATAGGTATAGTTTGATCTATTGAAAAGTGAAGATCGATTTGTAGACTGCCCCTAGGCTAGAGAAATACTAACTTAGGTTTTCATAGATCTTTGGCTCTTTGATGGTTAAATTAAAGTAGAACTAGAGCATCGAGCTCTGATATCACTTGTTGCCCAGCTACGCAATCCAAGGGGGTGAATTAGATTTTTAAAATTTTAAAATTAATTTAAAAATATCAAGATTGAATGATGATATGCAAGTTATGTGTGTGAAGCAATTTAGGTTAGATAAAAATATAAAAGATTAGAAAGCAAGAATTTAGTAAATTAAGAAAAGAGAGATAGCAAATATACTATAAATAATAAAGATTTATAGTGGTTCAGTGCTTTTCTTACACCAACATCCACTCTCCAAGCTCCTACTTGAGATTTAAAAAATTACTAAATGTATTAAACCAGAATACAACGTCAGTACCTCTGATCCTAGCTATCCTAAGCTAGCATACTTATTTTTTAGATACAAGCCAATCCTACATACTCTGATTTAAGGCTCGGATCAATCCTCCCAAGTTTTGGAATCCCCCAAAACTTGAAACAAAATAATAAAATAGAGTAAAAATTAATGATAATCAAATACAAATTTAGCTCCCTTAATGAGCAAATAAAATCTTAAGAACACTTTTCACAATAATGGAAAAGCTTTTCTGATTTTTCTCAAGATTATTAGAGACTTGAATAAGCTCTTGAGAGATTGCTGAACTTGAAAATGAAAGCTTCTTTGCTTGAAGATGACTTTTGCTTAGGATTGAATTGAATATATAAAATCTCTTATGTTCTTTTCTTTTTATAGTCTTTTGAATCTTCAATGGATGGAGGAGAGAATCCTGGATAAGATTTATAGCCATTGAAGATCTTAAAGAGATCATTAAAAACTACCAAAACTAGATAAAACTAGCCGTTGCAGTAAATTTTTGTCACAGGGGTCAACCTCGAGGTCGACCTCTAAGACAGAATCTAGAAAATCAATCATTCTATATTTTTGACCTTGGAAATAGTAGAGGTCGATCCTTGGCAAAGAGACAGCATGCCAAATAGCTCATTTCAGTAGGGGACAACGTAGGGGTTGATCCTTTTGCTTCAAACTCGATTTTCTCTTAAAATATGCATCAAAAAATTAGGGGACTGCCTCCAAAGGATTAAAAATCTTCTATACTTGCTTTTAAGGTTCTTAGATTAGAACTTGATAAAATTATAATTTTGCTCCTAAAATATAAAAAATCTTTTTTTTAAGCCAAATTCATTAGTAATCCCCTCAAATGCTTTATAATCATCAAAATCAATTCTTAAAACAACACATCTCTGGTGCTTGTGCTCATGGGTCCACATACATCAGTATATACTAGATCCAGGAGTTCACTGGCTCGTTCATCCTTTTCAATAAAAAGTGACTTGATCATCTTTCCAAGAAGACAGGACTCGCAGTTCAGAAATATTTCATAATCACTAACCTCAAGAATTTTTTTTTGAGCCAATCTGTTTATTCTATCCTTATTAATATGACCTAGCCCACAGTGCCAAAGGTAAATATCTGACACATCATCTAATCTAGGACGTTTATCGAAGGACTGGACTACATTAATAGACTGTGATAATAGATAAATTATATTATTCAATTATCCAACATAAACTATAACACCATTCAAAATGACATTACAAAAATTTACTTTTATTGAAAATTGATAATTGTTCTTGGCCAAAAGGCCTACAGAAATTACATTCAATAAAAAACTTAGACAAAAGTGACAATCACTAAGAATAACTCTATGAGAATTGATTACAAGGTTCATGATTCCTAAAGCTAGAACTCGAACTTGTCTTCCATCTTCAACATTCAAGAACCTCTCACCTTCACCAAATCTCCTACTGATCTGCAAATCCTACATCAAATTACAAATATGATAAGGGCTTCTAGTATCTAATACCCAGGCAATAATATCATAAATTAAGAAATTGTAAGGTATTATCATATAATTATCTTGTCCAATAACTACTTGCTTCCTCCTTGATCTGTTCGGATCTAGGAAGGCAATGTACTGATGACAGTTTCTCTTCCAATGCTCCCACTTCTTGCAAAAGAAGTACTCTGCCTGGCTCTGATCAGGCTTGTGCTTCTTGGTCTGATCCTATGCAGACATCCCAGCATGCGACTGCACCTTCTTGTTGTTCTTCTTCTTGTTCTTCTTTTCTTTCTTAAATGGTCAACTAGAAGAAGATCCTTCCACTACATTCACTGACTCTTTTTGGAGTTGGTTATCCTTCTCAAAGTTCTTCAGCAACCCTAATAAGCCATGGTAGTTCACTGTAGACTTTGGCATTCTGAAATGAATAAGGAATGGGAGGAAGGACTTGGATAATGAATTCAGGATCGCATCCTTTCCGAGCTGCTCATGCAGGAAAAAGCCCAGCTTACTCAAGCGCTCAATCATCTTGATCATGTACAATACATGCCTCATTCCTCATTCAAGTGTTGAAAATGGCACAACTAGTCTTATGCCTTTCAACATTATCAGGCATACCAAAGGAGTCATTCAATATTTAAAGCATCTTCTCAGGCTGAGCATTCTCGAACCTACAGCTAAACTCATCATTTATTGCCGCCAGCATTATACTCCAAAGATGGTGCGGTCATTGAGCCACTTCTGATAAGTATCTCTCACCAGCTTAATAGCATTTGGGACTGGCTCCTTAGGTGCCGAATCGGTCAATATATATATGATCCGTTCATGCTCTAGGATGATCTTCTACTTTCGATACAAACTATCAAAGTTGGATCCCATGAGTTTGTCATTGTCCAACAATAATCAGAGATTTAGGGTAGTGGCTATTTCTGCATAATAAAAAAAATCAAAGACCAAATTAGTATATGAATTATTTACTCTAAAGACTTGGACTTTAGTCTAAACATTCTCCCATTATTTTTATATACGAATTGATAGCCTCTACCTCCAATCCGAGGAATTACTCTAATTTCTTAGTGAGTACTAGAATCCACATAGACTATACATGAGCCCAACTTTGATTGGTTAACCCATGTGCATCTATGGGTAGGTTTATAACTAATTATTTTTTTAAATAACTTTTAGTAATTTTAATTTTGCCCCAAAAATTTAATCAATAGGCTTTGGCCTCCACTAAAAAGATCTAGTTAGATCCAACATTAACATGACCATATTTGGTGCATCAGACCAATAAATGATCAGGCCCAATTTTGATCGACCAACCTAACCACCATTAGAAAGACACGACCAAATTATCATATTATAAATGATAATTTTATTAGTCAATAAACACCAGGCCTTTGGACCTCCAATGATTATTAAACTAATGGACTCATTATCACTCAGCTTAATGGGAGGCTATGACTTAGTTATCACCATAACTTTATCATTTTAAGAACCTAATAATTTTAGAAGATTTTATTAATTAATTTTAAGAAGAATTAACCAGCCAATTTAGATCCTTCCACTGACTTCGTTAAGTCATATCAATAAGGACCTAATTAAAACTGGCATTACGAGCACCTAAATTAGTCAAACTAATTTACCTAATTGACATGGGTGAGCCCAAAATATCAAGTGGTCTAATCAAAACCTAATTCATCAGGATGGCTAGGTAAGTAAGATCAGTAGAAGAAATATGTCATTAACTCATCAAAAATCGAATTAGTGCGAGTAGCTCTCAATTAAAAACTACTGGTCTGAGCTACCAGACTTACCTTAGACACCATCCGATTCATTAGTTTTGATTTGACCAAGCTAGCAATTTTAGGTTCAATCTCATAGCCACGAATCAAGTCTATTTGATCCTCGTTAAAGGCATGGGCTTGACCAACTATAACTATTATAATTTGATCTAAAGAGTTCTTGACTTAATCTAAATTAATATTTGATTAGATTTGATCAATTATTCTAATTTAGCCCATTCTTTAACTAACCTTAGGATCCAATTAATGGATCTAATTTAACTAATCCGATAATCCACATTTTATGATCAATGACTTAGGATCTTTAATTCATAATTCTGGATCCTAATTCATCATACTTAATTCTTAATTAAGTATTAGACTGAGGGTTGGGATTTGGTATTTTGAAAATAATTTTTAAAATTTTAAAAAGTTCTTTACATCCTAGCACTGTTTCACTAAATAGATCGACTCATTTCAAAAATGGGTTGGCTTATTTCATAAATAAGCACTAGATGTAGGTTTGATCACATAAAATCAGCCAATAAGGACCTTCTGCCAACTTCTCAGTTGGACTGGCTCAAATCCCATCCAAGCTAGTTCGAGCAAAAATCGAGCTGGCTCAATTTTTGAGATAGTTGGCTCAAGCAGAAGGCCTAAAGTCCATCATTCCAATCAGGCAGGCTCGAATCCCATCTGAGCCAGTCTAAACTGAAGTCGAGCCAGCCTGATTCTTGATCGAGTTGGATGGAGCATCAATCTAGAAACTATATCATGGCTAGCACGCTGGTCGAGCTGGCTCGATTTCTAAAGAGCTAGCTCGATCGATGAACAAAATCCTCCTTGTTGATCCCAAGGATTGATTTTGATGAGTAACAAAATATTTAAGTATATATTTGAACTAATGAAGTCGATGAGATCATATTTCAGGATGTATTTTAGAGTATCAAATAGAACATCCATATAAGTTCATTTAGAAATTGATAGAGAAGAGTTGAAGGTATTTGGAGCATAAATCACATCTGAAATAAGGCTTGAAAAAGATATCACAAAATCAGAAGTCAAGAGAAAATATTTTGGGCAAACTAAAATTTTTCAGCATAAGAAGCCCACGAGTTGACTCGAGGTTTGACTCGTTGTATAGCTCGAGTTGATACGCAGACTGGCACGCAGAAATTTTAGAAGAAATAGTCTCAAGCGAAGGCTCAAGTCGACTTGAGGTTCTCGAGTTAAAGTCTCAGTGAAAATCTAGAGAATGATGATTTTGAGGCAAGGTCTCGAGCAGAGGCTCGAGTCGACTCGAGGTTCTTGAGTCAAAGTCTTAGAAGAAATATAGAAGATGATAATTTTGAAGCAAAGCTCGGCACAATCTCGAGCAGAGGCTCAAGTAGATCGAGGTCCATAAGCTGAAGTCTCAGTAAAATACAGAAAGATTGATCTTCATACAAAAACTCTCAAGCTGAGGATCGAGCAGAGCAAATGGCCTCCAGTTGATGCTCGAGTTAACTCGAGGTTCGACTCGAGCTCTAATGGCTAGTTTCTGTAAATTGTCCAGAACTATGCAGATTGGATTCAAACAGTCACTTTTGCTTCTCCAACAATCAAATAGGGTTCTCTAACCTTCCAAACATGGAAGATCACCTATAAAATATCTAAAGAAAAGATATAACCATTCAATCATTGAAAGAAATCAGAAAATTAAGAGAAAGAGTAAAAAGAGCCCTGAAAAGAGAGCATTCTACTCTCAACTCCAAGAAACATCAAATCAAGTGATTCCATTCTACAAGAAGACAAGCTCAAATAGTTCAAAATCCTCCATCCAAGAAGACTTCAAAAAGTTTCATCGACTTATTTGCTCATCAAAGAAGCTTTTTGTTCATTTTCGTTGTTCAACTTTTCTCTTTCTTATAACTTAGCTTCAATAGAATTTTGAAGCTAAAGGGAAGGCTTATCCAAGTTTGAAAATTGGATTGTAAGCCAAGGATTGGGTTAAGGGTTGGTTGTGGTTGGTGAGCTAGTGTAAAAATCAACTAGGTTGATAGTGAGCCTTGAAAAACTATCCGACTGTAATCTTGGAGAGATTATAGTAAAATTTTTAAGTGGATCTTAGGAAGTGGACGTAGGTGCAAGAAGCACTGAACCACTATAAATTTTTTAGTATTTATGATTATCTTATTTACTTCATTCCATTGCATTTATATTTTTGCATTTCTACATACTTAGAACTAAAGCATACACATCTCATCACTTATTTTTGAAAATAGCATCTTACTTATTTTAAGTTTTGAAAAATCCAATTCACCCCCCTCTTGGATTGTCTTACTAGGCAACAAGTAGTATCAAAGCTTAGTACTCACTTCATTTGATTTAACAATCAAGAATTAAGATCAAATGGCAACCCATATGAGTGCATCTCTTATCGAAGGGCAATCGACCAACTGTCCACTCCTATTTAATGAAAAAAATATACTTATTGGAAAGCATGTATGCACATTTACATTCAAGTACTTGAGTATTAACTTTGAAGAATGATAATAAAAGGCCCACACACTCCCACAATCAAAATAGAGGGTAATGATGTTCCCAAACCGAAAGAAAATTGGGATGAGCATGATATAAAAATGATAGAATTAAATGCTAAGGCCATGAATGTCCTATATTATGCATTAGATCCCAATGAATTCAATAGAATTTCTACTTGTGCTTCGACCAAGATGATTTAGGATAAGCTAGAGGTTAATCATGAGAGTACCAATCAAGTAAAGGAGTCTAAAATAAATATGCTTGTCCATCGATATGAATTATTTAAGATGGAGTCAAATAAGTCTATTTTTGAAATGTTTACTAGATTTATTGATATTATCAATGGTTTGAAAAGCTTGGATAAATCTTACATTAATAGTGAGCTTGTTCGTAAAATTCTTAGATCACTTTCGAAAGCTTGGAAAGCAAAGATCATCGTCATCCAAGAAGCTAAAGATCTATACAAGCTACCATTGGAAGAGCTTCTTGGGTTCTTAATGACTCATGAATTGAATGAGGCAAAACATGGAGGAGAAAACCAAGAAGAAAAAGATCATAGCTTTCAAGACAACTACTTCCAAAGATGATGAGAGGGAGGAATCTGATGAAGAGGATGAAGAAGAAGACTCGACCATGATTGCAAGATAGTTTAAGAGGTTTATGAGAAAGAAGAAGCAAGAATTTAGGAAGAAGATCTTCAAAGGTGAACCAAGTAAGGAAAAAGAGAAGGAGCTACCAATTTGCTTCAAATGCAAGAAACTCGATCATTTTAGGATGGACTGGCCCCTTCTCAAGAAATCATCCAAAAAGCTCAAGAAAAAAATGATGATGGCCACTTGAAGTGATAGTGAGAACTTTAGCTCCGAGGAAGAATCACAAAAAGAAGCCAACAATTGCCTGATGGCACATCATGAGGAGGTAAATGCTGAAAACTCCTTAGATTTTACTTTTGATGAGTTACAAGAGGCTTTTTCTGAACTTATGGTTGAATATAGGAAAGTAACTTTGAAAAATAAAGATTTAAGAAAGTTAAATTTAGAACTTACACATGAAAAGAAAATATTTTTGAAAAATTAAATTTGCTTACTAATAAAAATCAGAAATTGAATGATGAATTAGCAAAAATCAAACCATTTATAGAAAAATTTACCTATAGTTCTGAAAAATTAAATATGCTACTAAATGAACAAAAAGCTATTTTTAACAAGATCGGATTAGGATTTAAATCTCATAAGAAATAAAAATTATTCAAAAATCTATTTGTTAAAGTTTCATCAAACTCTACTTCAAATATCTCATACTTTTGTTGTGGCAAAATTGGTCATAAGTCTTATGCATGTGATTTCAGAAAATTAAATAAAAAAATAGTTAAAATGATTTGAATTCCAAAAGAAACCATGAGTACTAACCCCAAAGGACCCAAGATAACTTGGATACCTAAAAACTCAACTTGATTTTCTTGTGTAGGAGTGTCTTGCAGCCCGAGATAAGAAAAGGGTTTGGTATCTTGATAGTGACTGTTCAAGGTACATGATGGATGATAAATCTTAATTTATCACTTTTGAGCCTAAAGAAGAAGGGGTGGTTACATTTGGTGATAATGAAAAGGAACGTATCATTGGCATCGGTAACATTCATATCACTCCTACTTCTATTCAAAATATATTGCTAGTTGATGAGTTGAAATATAATTTGCTTAGCATTAGTCAATTTTGTGATGAGGGATTTAAAGTAACTTTTTAATCTCTATTATGTATTATTTTTAATTCAAATGATAATGGCATCATGTTCATAGGACATAGACATAACAATGTCTACATGGTAGATCTTGATGATCTACACATGAAGAATGGTCAATGTCTTATGGCAATAGATGCCAAGATCAATGAAGCTAGTTGGTTGTAGCATCATAGATTAGGTCATGCTAGTATGGACTTACTCTCAAAATTAATTAAGAAAGACCTTGTAGGAGGATTACCAAAACTAAATTTTTAAAAGAATCAAATTTGTGATGCATGTCAATTTGAAAAACAAACTAGAAATTCTTTTAAACCAAAAGGAATGATTTCAACCTCTAGACTTTTAGAATTGCTACACATGAATTTGTTTGGACCCACAAGGACCACTAGTCTAGGAGGTAAAAAGTATGGTCTTGTAATTGTAGATGATTTTTTAAGATTCACTTGGATAATATTTTTAGCATAAAAAGATGAAGCCTTCAATATATTTTTCAAATTTTATCAAAAAGTTTTGAATGAAAAGAATACATCAATAGTTTGCATACATAGTGATCATGGTACAAAATTCAAAAATTAGCACTTTAAGAATTTTTGTAATGAAAAAAAAAATTGATCATAATTTTTTAGTATCTAGAATCCCATAATAAAATAGAGTAGTAGAAAAAAAAATTGAACACTAAAAGAAATGATACAAACTATGTTGTGTAAAAATAATTTATCTAGATATTTTTGGACTGAGGTAATAAATACTGCATGTTATACATTAAACTATGTTCTAATAAGATCTATTTTAAAGAAAACCCTATATGAACTTTGAAAAGATAGAAAACTAAATATCAACTATTTTTATGTGTTTGGTTGCAAATGCTTCATACTTAATAATGAAAAAGATAACCTAAAAAAATTTGATGCCAAGTCTGATGAGGGTATCTTCTTAGGATACTCTTCATCAAGTAAGGCATATAGAGTCTTCAATAAGAGAACTCTCATAGTTGAAGAATCAATTCATGTTATCTTTGATGAATACAATGATAAATCTGTTAGAAAAGATATTTTAAATGAGGATGCAGAAAATCTTCATGACAAGATGGACAATCTAACACTCAAGGATGCTCCATCTCAAAACAATGAAGAAGAGAAGAATGAAGAGTCCTCTTATAGTCCAAGAGAGGAGCTGCCAAAAAAATAGAGGTATGCACATGGACATTCTAAAGATCTTATAATGGGTGATCCATCATAAGGGATAAGAACACGATCTTATCTTAAAAATGTAAATAATTACATAGCTTTTGTTTCATAAATTGAACCTGAATCAATAGAAGGAGTTGAAAATGATCCATATTGGATAGATGTCATGCAAGAAGAATTAAATCAATTTGAAAGAAACAAAGTATGGACCCTAGTCGACAAATCAAATGACCATCCAATAATTAGAACTAAATAGGTATATAGAAATAAATTGGATGAACATGGAACTATTATAAGAAATAAGGCTAGATTAGTAGTAAAAGGATATAATCAGGAAGAAAGCATTGATTTTGATGAAACCTTTGCCCTTGTAGCTAGATTAGAGGTCATTAGACTATTGATTGCTTTTGCATATTTTATAAATTTTAAATTATACCAAATGGATATAAAAAATATAGTTCTTAATGGTTATATAGCAGCAAAAGTGTATGTTGAACAACCATCTGGATTTGAAAATCATACATTTCCAAATCATGTATTCAAATTGCATAAAGTCCTATATGGTCTAAAATAAGCCCCACATGCTTGCTATAAAAGATTAAGTAAATTCTTACTAGATAATAAATTTATTAGAGAAAATATAGATAAAATTTTGTTCTTAAAAAGAAAAGATAAGAATCTATTAGTTGTACAAATCTATGTGGATGATATTATTTTTGGTTTCACTAATGAAATTCTTTGTCAAGAATTTGCTAAGCTAATGCAAGATGAGTTCGAGATAAGCATGATGGAAGAGTTAAACTTTTTTCTCGAACTCCAAATCAAGCAAAATGAAGAGGAGATCTCTATCAACCAAATAAAATATATAAAAAAAATACTCAAAAAGTTTGGGATGGAGAGTTCAAGACCAATTGGCATACTAATGAGTACATCCTGCGAACTTGACAAAGATGAGAAAGGTAAGAAAGTAGATTTAAAATTATATAGAGGTATGATAGGCTCACTTCTTTATCTTACTGCAAGTAGATCAGATATAGTATTCAGTGTTTGCATGTATGCTAAGTATCAATTAGACCCCAAAAAATCATATTTGCTTGCTATCAAAAAAATCTTTAGATACATATCTGGGACACTTAATATAGGACTATGGTATAATAGCGTATCTCAATTTGAATTAATTGGTTACTCTAATGCTGATTTTACTGGATGCAAACTTGATAGAAAAAGCACTAGTAGCATATGTCAATTCATAGGAGTAAATTTAATTTTTTGATTTAGTAAGAAATAAAACTCAGTAGTACTCTCAACGATCGAGGCTGAATATATAGCTGCTGGGAGTTATTGTGCATAAATTTTTTGAATTAAATAATAATTAGAAAATTTTAGATTCAAACTTAATAAGATACCCATAAGATGTGACAACATAAGTGCAATCAAATTAACCAAGAATCCAATTCAACACTCAAGATCCAAACACATTAAGATAAGACATACTTCATAAGAGATCATGTACAAAACAATGATGTGGTGCTTGAATTTATTTATACTGATAAACAATTAGCTAACATATTCATAAAATTCCTTAGTAAAAAAAAATTCAGCATTATTAGAAGAGACTTAGGACTATGCTATCAATCTGATTAAATTTTATTTTTCATAATTCTAAGTAAATCAAATTAAACCTAAAAGAATTAAATCTTATGTATAAAATTAATGATCAATATTTAGAAAAATAACTAGATATTACTTGAATGACAAATCTCCTCTGAAACTTTAAAAGTTTCAAAACTATTACTTGAGTGGACTCAAGCAAACTAGTTCAAAACCATGAGTTGACTCAAGGTTCGGGAGCCACAAAGGTTAAAATGAACCGTGACTATTTGCGATGTCCTAGAAAGTCTTCATTTCCACAAGCAAAGGGTCTCTCGTCCCCCAAATTCATTCCAACAGTATTGCTTATCTTCCTACCATCTCTTTCTTTGATTCATGAAGTCAAAGGCTGACTTTGGATAAAATAGTTGGAGAAAGGCGTGGAGTGCGGAAAGTTTGTAATACCCGTGGAGTCGAAGAACGGGTGAGGAAGGAAAGCCTGAATGGAATGGGCAGCATTCCAACCATCTGAGGTTTCGCAATCTTTCGAAGAATCCATTCAGGAAGAACCTCAATAGGATCAAGATATACGAAACTCACCTCCTCCATGAAGGGAAATCCTGATTTCCCGATCCAGGTTCGTCCAGATCTGATTAGATCAAGAGATATATTTCAAAAATTTTCTCTTGATCTTAATCAGATCTTGATATGTTTCAGATCTGATTCTTATTATTTTAATAAATAAAATAAAATAAGATAAATTAAATCAAATTCAATTTACCTGATTTGGGTAATCCTATTACCCTGTAGATGATCCTGATTGCAGCGGAAGGTTCTGGATCTTAGCCACGCAAGCGCCTGGCCTCTACCGGTATCCACTCGGGTTGGATCTGGAGATCCTCTTCTTCTCTATCACACCTCCAAAAATCAGATCTGGATCTGATCTGGAGGATCTTCAAAACTCTTTTGAAGATCTGCAGTCGTCCTTTTGCAGCAGCGCAGCCTTCTTGCTTTTGATCGCCTTTCCTTGATCTGAATCGCACCAAACTAAGTCCAAAACACCTTTTGGACGTGGAGAGCAAGAGGAGAAGAGACTATGGCATGGAGAAGGAGGGGAGAGGCAGCCTTGGGGCGTATCTAATAGCATTGGAATTAGGGTTGGGCGCAGGGTCTTATTTATAGACCTCTTGTGATCCAACTCCTCTTCCTCTCAACCAATCACAACCCTTTGTGAAATCAGATCTAAATCTGATTGGTTGGAATAGAGACCCCTGGATTCCTCCTTAGAGGGCGCCTAAGACCAGTCAAACTGGATTCTTAGTAGAACTCTGATTGGAATCCAAAAGGGAGGTGGAGTCCTTGTCCAACAAGGACTCCTAGGCGCCTCCTACTTGGGCTCACGCCACCCTTGGCGTGCGCCCTTCTCCTTGCCAGGTTCTGGCAGGGGGACAGGCCCCCACCAGCTCTCCAATAGGTGCATGACATGTGGTCAAAAGTCAAAGGGTCAATGGTCAACGTTTGACCAGTCAAAGGTAGACTTTTGACCAAAGTCAAAGAACAAGAAATGGCAGGTGACCAAAAATGGCAGGTAATGTCTTACAAATAAGACAACCTATTCTGACTTGGACAACCTCCAGTCAGACCATATGAAGGCCTCTGATTGAGCACAAACTCCTTTGGCTCAGTCAGGACAACTTATTTATGATAGTAAAAGAAGAACGTTAGGTTCAATCGAGTGCTAGCACGATTTCCTTGAACCTAATTGAATCTCATTCAGATCAATTGAACTAGATCAGTTCAATTGATGATCACCAGATTCAAACCCTTGTTTGTGTGACCCAGTTAGGTTCAGTTCTGTATGGTAATGGGATATGTCATGATCTCTATCATAGACATCATCGAAACTCCTTTCGATGGATCAGAACTCTTCTGATTCGAACAGCTAGAATGATCGATCATCTAAATCATTCTAATTGCTCCCAAAATCCACCAGTGACACCTAGCAGTATATGGTGGCAACCCATCAGAGCTGAATGCGAACCTCTTGGTGCAGCTACCTGTGTGATTCAAGTTCTTCTATCTTGAGCCCCGATCAGATTAGGGTTAAGGTGAACTCGTCAAACCCTAGTCTCTGTCATATGATGTAATCATTCGATTCGAGTCCAATGTGAAAATCTAAATAGAAACTCTTTCTATTATTTCACTCTGCCATGGCCATGGGCTTCTGGACTTGATTCTCATGATCATCATAGGGCTACTCCTCTACCACCGAGGTAGATAGATCCCATCTTGATGCAATCCAGTTCCTACAATGAACATGCTCATAGCCAACATACACCTCAGGGTTCCATATGGCTAGGAGACCGAGTAATGGTGTAGTCAAACTATAACACCCTCAAGGTGAACTGCCGATGCATCTCAGGTCAAAGAACCAGACACACTACTGCAGCATCGAGTCAGTCATTGACGAGAAGGTAGACTTCCTAATGACTACTCGAGGTGGTCACGCTCAGTGCCCTCGTTCTCTAACGAGTACCTGTACTCTCGCTCCGGTGTCTCCACACCGTAGACTCAAGACTCATCTACTAAAGAGAAGCGATCGTACACCAACCTTCCGGATCAATCACCATCCTCGTGATGATCCTATGGTCGGGAGCTGTTTATGAGTTAATAATGATTATTCATGTCTTAAATTTTCAACTCTTGAAAATATGAATTATCATTACCATTAACTCAAAGGATGTATCACAGACACTAAATACACATGTGTGATAGAAAATAACCCATTTCATTAATTATAGTCAAAATTATAATTTTGCCCCTAGAAGTGTATTACAAGTGTCAGCCAATTCTGGCTTCTAGGGCACATATATCTAACAATCTCCCACTTGTCCTAAAGCCAATTGGCTACAAGTCTAAGTCCCATCTTCTCAAGGTGGGCTTCGATCTTCTGCTGGCCCAACGGCTTTGTAAGTGGGTCTGCCACATTATCTGCGGAGTTGACTCTCTTGACCTCAACGTAACCTTTCTCAAGGTAATCGCGGATGAGATGATATCGCCGCTCAATGTGCTTGGACTTCTGGTGAGACCTCGGCTCCTTAGCAAGGGCTATGGCGCCATTGTTGTCGCAGTAAAGAGGAATGGCATCTGATGGCATTACTCCAATTTCTGCAGCAAACTTCTTGTACCAGAATGCTTCCTTTGCAGCCTCTGATGCAGCTATATATTCTGCTTCCATGGTGGAATCTGCTATCACAGTTTGCTTGGAACTCTTCCAGCTGACAGCTCCACCATTGCACACAAACAGACTTCCAGATGTCGACTTTCGATCATCTATATCGGACATGAAGTCCGAGTCTGTGTATCCCTGAACTTGGAGTTCTCCATTACCAAAGACCAACATCATATCCTTAGTTCTTCTCAAGTACTTAAGGATACATTTCACAGAAGTCCAGTGTTCTTCACCTGGATTTGACTGATATCTGCTTGTGACACTCACAGCATGGGCTATATCAGGTCGTGTACATAGCATGGCATACATGAGGCTCCCTATTGCAGAAGCATAAGGGATCTTGCTCATGCGTTCTATTTCCTCAGGTGTGCTGGGGCACATCTTCTTGGAAAGATGAATACCATGTCTGAAGGGTATTAATCCCCTCTTAGAGTTTTCCATACTAAACCTCTTTAGTACTTCCTCTATGTACATCTTCTGTGAAAGTCCTAGCATCCTATTCGGTCTATCCCTATAGACCTTAATTCCTAGAATAAAGGATGCTTCACCTAGGTCTTTCATGGAGAATTCCTTGGACAACCACATCTTGACTGATGTCAACATGGGAATATCATTCCCAATAAGGAGGATGTCATCCACGTACAATACGAGGAAGACAACAGCGCTCCCACTGACCCTTTTGAAAACACATGGTTCCTCTTCATTTTTGATGAAACCAAACTTTTTGATCACATCATTGAAACGAGTGTTCCAGCTCCGAGATGCTTGCTTAAGTCCATATATGGACCTTTGCAGCTTGCAAACCTTGTGATCAGTATCACTGGATGTGAAACCTAGCGGCTGTTCCATATAGATATCTTCCTCAAGATATCCATTTAGGAATGCCGTTTTCACGTCCATTTGCCATATTTCATAATCGAAATAGGCTGCAACAGCAAGCAATGTGCGGATGGATTTTAGCATAGCTACCGGGGAAAAGGTATCCTGATAGTCAATGCCTTCACGTTGACTATAACCTTTTGCCACCAGTCTAGCCTTGAATGTCTCCACATTCCCATCTGCACCAATCTTTCTCTTGAAGATCCATTTACACCCAATAGGTACTATACCTTCTGGTGGATCTACCAAGGTCCAGACTTGGTTTGAGTGCATCGAGTCGAATCTTCTGACTTCATTGCCTCAAGCCATTTCTCGGAGTCGATATCTGATATCGCCTCGTTGTAGGTTTTGGGATCATCACCATGAGCACCATTACCTATGAGGAACATTTCCTCTACGTCCTCTGAAATAATACCTAAGTATCTTTCAGGGGGACGGGAAACTCTTTCCGATCTACGAGGTGGAGGAGGTAGTGTTCTTATTGGCTCAACCTGATTTGGTTCCACTTGGTCCTTAGCTCGTTCTGCTTGTGAGACTTTCTCATCAAGCTTAATCTGCTTTCCAATGCCACTATCTTGAATAAACTATTTTTCAAGAAATATGGCATGTCGACTCACAATCACATTGTGGTCTTCTGGAATGTAGAAATAGTATCCTAATGACTCTTTAGGATATCCTATGAATCGAGCTCTAAAGGACCTAAACTCTAACTTGTCCGCTTGTTGTCTTTTGACATAAGCCGGACAACCCCAAATTCTGAGATGACTCAGACTTGGTTTCTTACCGTGCCATATCTCATACGGTGTGGTAGGAACGGTTTTAGAGGGAACCCTATTCAGTAAATAGATTGAAGTTAATAATGAATGTCCCCAAAGAAAATCTGGGAGGTCTGTGAAGCTCATCATGGATCGAACCATATCCAATAGAGTCCGATTTCTCCGTTCTGAAACCCCGTTGAGTTGAGGTGTTCCTGGTGGAGTCCATTGAGAGACTATGCCATTTTCCTTAAGATAGTCTAGGAATTCCCGGCTAAGGTATTCACCTCCTCGATCTGATCGAAGAACCTTAATGGGTTTTCCAGTTTGTTTTTCTACTTCATGTCTGAATTCTTTGAACTTTTCAAAGGCTTCAGACTTATGTCTCATAAGATACACATACCCATACCTAGACAGATCATCGGTAAAGGTAATGAAGTAGACAAAATTGCCTCTAGCCGGCACATCGAATGGGCCGCACACATCAGTATGTACTAGGGCAAGGAGATCTGTGGCCCTCTCCCCATGTCCAACAAAAGGGAGTTTAGTCATTTTGCCTTGAAGACAAGATTCACAAGTTGGATATGACTCAAAAGTCAATGGACTCAATAGCCCATTTTTCTCCAATTTGTTAATCCTATCTTCTGCTATATGACCTAATCTCAGGTGCCATAGATATCTGTCGTTTGGACTATCCCTAGGTCGTTTGGCATTCACGTTTTGCTCGATAGTTAAAACAGGTACATCAATATGCAACTGATAAAGACCATTAACAAGGAAACCATTTGCAATTTTATTTCTTTCATAAAGAATGTTACAATGGTCCTTAAAGAAGGTGATCACATAACCTTCTTGTGCTAAGCATGAAACAGAAATCAAATTCCTGCTAGCTGCAGGCACATAATAACAGTCTTTTAAAACTAAGTCTAAACCAGATGGTAATCGCAGAGGGTATGTTCCCACGGCTACTGCAGCAACTCTTGCTCCATTACCGACGCGTAGGATCATGTCTCCATCCCTCAGCCTCCTGCTATCCTCAAGACCCTGCATAGAAGTGCACAGATGAGCACTAGAACCAGAGTCAAGCACCCAACTGGATGCAGAAGAAACCGTAAGGTTAGACTCAATAACGAGCATACCTCCAGAAGGACCTTCCTTCTTGTTCTTCAGGGTGGCCAGGTAAGTAGGGCAGTTCCGCTTCCAATGGCCGTCGCTGTTGCAATGGAAACACTTTCCTTTGCCATCGACCTTCTTCTTCGGTTCTGCCTTCTTCTTCTTTGATCCTTCTACCTTTTGCTTTTTCACAGACTTCTTTTTCTTTCCATAAGACTTTCTTTTGGAAGAAGTCCGTTCCATAGCAAGAACTGAGCCTTTAGAACCTTTCATAGAAAGCTCAGCGGTAACCAGCATATTCATCAACTCGGCCAAGGAATTTTGAAGTTTATGCATGTGGTAATTCATGATGAATTGCCCATATGCATCAGTCAAGGATTGCAGAATAATATCGTTCTGCAAATCCAAGTCCAACTTCACACCGAGCTTCTCAAGCTCTTCCATGTCCTTGATCATTGTCAGACAGTGATCTTGGACTGACTGCCCATCACGCATCTTAGCCTTAAAAAGTCATTTCGTGACTTGATATTTGGCTGCGCGACTCTGTTCACCAAACATCTCCTGCAGGTGAGCCAACATTTGGCGAGCAGTCCCGATATCTTCATGTTGGCGCTGGAGCTCATCAGACATCGAGCCCAACATGTAGTATCTGGCCTTATTGTCTTCGTCAATCCATTTTTCCAGAGACGCTCTCTGTTCAGTGGATGGACGAGCTGGTAAGGTGGGAGGGTCCTGGTCCAAAACATGTGTTAACTTCTCTGAACCCAAAACAATTTTGTAGTTCCTGAGCCAATCTTTATAATTGGGTCCAGTCAGTCTATGTGTGTCTAGGATACGTGCCAGTGGGTTGGACGCAGACATTTTCCTGTAGAGAGTCAAAGATTCTAGTTAGATACTGTAATTTTGACTTGACCAATTTGTTTAGGGATTTTATTTTTAAACAAATTAGCTCCCACTATTTTCTCGGATCCCTACACTCCCTCTGTAGAGATGCGAAAATCTCCGCGATTGATGATTTCTAGTGGGTGGTGCGGTCTCACCAACTGACTCATCACCTCACCTAACAGTTATTGGTGATGGGTTAGCCAATGAGTGAACAACTCTTGTTCAATGATTCTCTAATCATGGTGCACCCAAACTTGGTCTCTAATTCATGAATCTCACCGTATCCGGAATATTGATCCACTCCTTAGTTAAGTCAGACCCACCATTTGCATAGACTGGGTTCCTAATTGGGTCTCTCACCGTATCCGAAATATTGAGCCCAACTCATCCTCCAGCCCATAGCATCCAATGCCTAATAGACATGGTTGCGTCTTCCCGGTGCAACTGAGCCACTGTATCCAGCCGAGAACAATCAACCCCGGGAAGGGCCCGCACGTCTACAATGGTGGAAGACCTCGGACTTAATCTTTTCTTAGGGAGAATTGATTCAGGTCTCATTAAACTAGACTTGGCTTAGTCATAACAATTATGACTAACCTAGTGGCATGGGTCAGCTCGGATTATTGACCACCTCAGATCAGAACTGTGTCAACAGATATGGCCAGGTAAGTGAGACCGGTGGAAGGAATATGCCGTTAACTCGCACAAGAACGCATTCAGGTCGAGTAGCTTCCAATTAAAAACCAGTCGGTCGTCTGTGCCAAACTTACCTTAGACACCAAATTGTTGAGTCAGAACCAATTGGGTTAGCCTACAATCCAGACTCTAACCTCTGAGCCTAATTAGGTCTTGCTTGATCGTGACTCGATCTTGACCCAGACTTAATCCTATTAGGCTGGTCAATTTAAGCATTGTTGATCCCATCTAACCAACTCTTGATTCGGTTTGATCAACCGCTTAGACCTAATTGAGCTACCCAAGCCCGAACCCAGTATTATGAATATGTCTTAGATCTGAAATTCTCAATTTTAGACCTAATTAATATTCCATAAACTTAATTCTTAATTAAGTTGGGTTCATAAACAAAATATGCACAATAAATCCTAGGGTTTCAGGATCTAGGGTTTTGCAGAAAGTAAGTTTTGGGTTTCTGATTAAGGACGAACACGCAGCACCCCTACACGTCATAAGAACACCCCATCGAATGGGAAGAGAGGGCCTTTAAACCCTTCTTCGTTCTTATGACCGGACGGCCAAGAGGAACGCCTTAATCAGGAACATGTAAATCTACAAAACAGTTATAGATCTATATCATATATCTCATATACAAATTTAGATCTAATCAAGGCATATTTTGCATACATCTCATGTATCAAATCATGCATGTTTTCAGATCTAAATTATCACATAATAATCTAAAAAATTAGATTTAAATTGATCTAATCAAAATAAATTCTAATCTAGACAATTATGTAGAACTATTCTACAACTAGTCTAGTCATGCATCTATCATATCTCATATGATATTTAAAATTAAATAATTTTTATTTGCTGTTTATCAGATGTTATTATAACACTTATAATATCAGAAAATAGTAAATAAGAAGATCTAAAATATGATTTAATCAGATTAAATCAAAGACATGCAAAACTATTCTATAGAACTATTCTATTCTAGAACTAGTCATGCATATCTTCATGTTCTTAGATCCAAATCATTTAATTTTAATTTTTCTGATTTCAGATCTGATCACATCTCATGTGACATCTGAAATCACTTTATTTTCTAATTAAAATAAAATTAAAATCAGATCTAAACAATTTAGAACCATGGCTCTGATACCAGTTGAAGGGAAATCCTGATTTCCCGGTCCAGGTTCGTCCAGATCTGATTAGATCAAGAGATATATTTCAAAAATTTTCTCTTGATCTCAATCAGATCTTGATATGTTTCAGATCTGATTCTTATTATTTTAATAAATAAAATAAAATAAGATAAATTAAATCAAATTCAATTTACCTGATTTGGGTAATCCTATTACCCTGTAGATGATCCTGATTGCAGCGGAAGGTTCTGGATCTTAGCCACGCAAGCGCCTGGCCTCTACCGGTATCCACTCGGGTTGGATCTGGAGATCCTCTTCTTCTCTATCACACCTCCAAAAATCAGATCTGGATCTGATCTGGAGGATCTTCAAAACTCTTTTGAAGATCTGCAGTCGTCCTTTTGCAGCAGCGCAGCCTTCTTGCTTTTGATCGCCTTTCCTTGATCTGAATCGCACCAAACTAAGTCCAAAACACCTTTTGGACGTGGAGAGCAAGAGGAGAAGAGACTATGGCATGGAGAAGGAGGGGAGAGGCAGCCTTGGGGCGTATCTAATAGCATTGGAATTAGGGTTGGGCGCAGGGTCTTATTTATAGACCTCTTGTGATCCAACTCCTCTTCCTCTCAACCAATCACAACCCTTTGTGAAATCAGATCTAAATCTGATTGGTTGGAATAGAGACCCCTGGATTCCTCCTTAGAGGGCGCCTAAGACCAGTCAAACTGGATTCTTAGTAGAACTCTGATTGGAATCCAAAAGGGAGGTGGAGTCCTTGTCCAACAAGGACTCCTAGGCGCCTCCTACTTGGGCTCACGCCACCCTTGGCGTGCGCCCTTCTCCTTGCCAGGTTCTGGCAGGGGGACAGGCCCCCACCAGCTCTCCAATAGGTGCATGACATGTGGTCAAAAGTCAAAGGGTCAATGGTCAACGTTTGACCAGTCAAAGGTAGACTTTTGACCAAAGTCAAAGAACAAGAAATGGCAGGTGACCAAAAATGGCAGGTAATGTCTTACAAATAAGACAACCTATTCTGACTTGGACAACCTCCAGTCAGACCATATGAAGGCCTCTGATTGAGCACAAACTCCTTTGGCTCAGTCAGGACAACTTATTTATGATAGTAAAAGAAGAACGTTAGGTTCAATCGAGTGCTAGCACGATTTCCTTGAACCTAATTGAATCTCATTCAGATCAATTGAACTAGATCAGTTCAATTGATGATCACCAGATTCAAACCCTTGTTTGTGTGACCCAGTTAGGTTCAGTTCTGTATGGTAATGGGATATGTCATGATCTCTATCATAGACATCATCGAAACTCCTTTCGATGGATCAGAACTCTTCTGATTCGAACAGCTAGAATGATCGATCATCTAAATCATTCTAATTGCTCCCAAAATCCACCAGTGACACCTAGCAGTATATGGTGGCAACCCATCAGAGCTGAATGCGAACCTCTTGGTGCAGCTACCTGTGTGATTCAAGTTCTTCTATCTTGAGCCCCGATCAGATTAGGGTTAAGGTGAACTCGTCAAACCCTAGTCTCTGTCATATGATGTAATCATTCGATTCGAGTCCAATGTGAAAATCTAAATAGAAACTCTTTCTATTATTTCACTCTGCCATGGCCATGGGCTTCAGGACTTGATTCTCATGATCATCATAGGGCTACTCCTCTACCACCGAGGTAGATAGATCCCATCTTGATGCAATCCAGTTCCTACAATGAACATGTCATAGCCAACATACACCTCAGGGTTCCATATGGCTAGGAGACCGAGTAATGGTGTAGTCAAACTATAACACCCTCAAGGTGAACTGCCGATGCATCTCAGGTCAAAGAACCAGACACACTACTGCAGCATCGAGTCAGTCATTGACGAGAAGGTAGACTTCCTAATGACTACTCGAGGTGGTCACGCTCAGTGCCCTCGTTCTCTAACGAGTACCTGTACTCTCGCTCCGGTGTCTCCACACCATAGACTCAAGATTCATCTACTAAAGAGAAGCGATCGTACACCAACCTTCCGGATCAATCACCATCCTCGTGATGATCCTATGGTCGGGAGCTGTTTATGAGTTAATAATGATTATTCATGTCTTAAATTTTCAACTCTTGAAAATATGAATTATCATTACCATTAACTCAAAGGATGTATCACAGACACTAAATACACATGTGTGATAGAAAATAACCCATTTCATTAATTATAGTCAAAATTATAATTTTACCCCTAGAAGTGTATTACAAGTGTCAGCCAATTCTGGCTTCTAGGGCACATATATCTAACACTCCACCACCTTCACCTATCGATAGGATGGCCACTAGAGCCATTGCAATGGGGAGGAGAATTGATTTTGATTTCTTTGAAAGTTACAATTTTTCTATTGGGACTTGGATTGGTAGGATGGGGTAGAGAAATTTTTGTACAATGGACATCCCCATGTATCCTAAGTTGGTTAGAGAGTTTTATGAAAATCTTAAAAAAGAATTTCTTAAAATTATAAGTACAATCAAAGGTATACAAATTGAGATGACTGAGGAGAGTTTTGCTTAGATTTTTGGTATCACAAAAGAAGGTTTTATGCCCGATAAATTATCTAACAAAAAGAGGGATTTGAGATTAATTATGGGTAAGGATGATATTATAGGAGATGTACTAGCATCCACACTATCAGTGAAAATGAGAGTTCTTCATCATATCATCAACAGAATTTTTATTCCAAAATTAGGTAGACATGATTTGGTGTCTGAAAGAAAGCTGTACATGATGTATTTGATGGTTCAGAAAACTCAGATAAATCTATCTGGCATTATGATGCATCAAATGAGAGAGGCAGCATTTAGAAACAAGGTATGCTTGCCCTATGGAATGGTCCTGACTAGGATTTTTGAGACTACAGGAGTATCACTAGAGAATGAAGCAAGCAAGAAGCAGTCTTACTATGATGTTTATGACATGAGAGCCTTGACCAGAATGCAATATCATGTAGGGGATGGAAGATGGGTCAAGAACATTTCTGATCAAAAGAGGAGAGCGCCTAGGATTATAGAGGCAGGAGAGCCCTCTACTTTAGTTGTAGCCCGAGATGCACCTGACACTGACCTCGGTACACCTATGACACCTCGAGCTCCACCCATGGGGAGGTTTCCATAAACACCACCTGCTGACTCTAAATCTATGGAAAGACTAGCAGACATGATATCTACTAGAGTCAGTAGAAAGATTCAGAGACTATCTGAGAGAGTAGAGACTGTACAGATAGAGATGAGATCTATCTATCAGAGACTTTCTATTTTGGAGCAGAGGGAGCACACACATGATACATCCACTGATCACTCTAGCATCATTAAGAAGCTTGCTCGACTCAAGAGGAGAGTTGAGTCTAGAGGCACTGAGATGATGGCAGTGATCAATAGCCTAGGTCAGACACAGTAGCAAGACATCATTTCAATACTTGGAGTCATGGACAGTTTGATTGAAAAAATAGAGAAACTCGCTCCAGGTGTGATACCACCAGTAGCAGCAGTAGATGCTATGGCTAGGACAGCCATACCTCAACCTTCACCTTCTCCACCTATATCACCTGGTCAGTCCACCTAGGTATCCATGAGTGAAAGCAGACCACCACTTAGAGTCTACACTCGTGGAGGGCCTCCTCCCTCGCAGGTAGTCAGACCTTCTGCTAGGACTAGGAGTAGGAGAGCCAGACCTTCTACCTCACGAGCCTCATCCTAGACATTAGAGATTTCATCTGATGATGAGTAGCCTCGTAGGCTCTAATGTCTATTCACTTCTTGTACTTAGATCAATATATTAGGAGTATATGGTTGTATTTGACTCTGTACTTGTATTTGACTCTATGTACTTGGCACTTATAGATTTAAACTTGCTTAACCTGATCTTGCTTTGAACTTGATATTTCATTGTATCATAGTATATTTTGTTAATGCAATGAAACTCATGATCACTTACTCTTATACTCGTTATGAACATTTGCCTTAACTTTATATTTTTGATTGATGACAAAACGGGGGAGTAATATATATATGAGCATGAATTCATTCACTTTGAATATGTTAAAATTCATCCACTATTCATTCACTTTGAATATGTTAAATTTAAAATTTCAGCATATATGATGTACGTTATAAGTTTGGAGTTTGTGCCATGATACATACTCTATGTATGATTGTTTAATACTAATGCTTGGCACACAGATGGATATATGCTGGCAATTTACCATTCTAATAAGTACGAGCAGAAAACTTAACCTTGAATTGAAAAGATATTAAAAATGCAAGCATAAATTGAGGGGGAGATAAATATGAAAATACAAAATGGATTAAATTATTAATCTATTGAAAATATCCTTAATGCATTGTTATTGCATATTTCTCGCTCATATACTCAAAGTTTTGTCATCATCAAAAAGAGAGAGATTGTTGATCCTAAGGATTGATTTTGATGAGTAACAAAATATTTGAGTATATATTTAAACTAATGAAGTTGATGAGATCATGTTTCAGGATGTTTTTTAAAGTATCAAATAAAACATCCATATAAGTGCATTTGAAAATTGATAGAGAAGAGTTAGCGGCATTTGGAGCATAAATCACATCTGAAACAAGGCTTGAAAAAGATATCCAAAAACCAGATTCAAGAGAAAAACTTTTGGGTAAACTAAAGTTTTTCAACATAAGAAGCCCACGAGTCGACTCGAGGTTCGACTCGTTGTTCAGCTCGAGCTGATACGCAGACCGGCACGCAGAAGTTTCAGAAGGAATAGTCTCGAGTAGAGGCTCGAGTCAACTCGAGGTTCTCGAGTTGAAGTCTCAATAAAAGTTTAGAGAATGGTGATTTCAGGGTAAGATCTCGAGTAGAAACTCGAGTCGACTCAAGGTTCTTGAGTCGAAGTCTCAGAAAAAATACAAAAGATGATAATTTTGAAGTAAAGTTTGGCACAGTCTCGAGCAGAGGCTCGAGTCGACTTGAGGTCCACGAGCTGAAGTCTTAGTAAAATATAGAAAGATTGATCTTCATACAAAAACTCTCGAGCTGAGGATCGAGCGGAGCAAATGGCCTCAAGCTAATGCTCGAGTCGATTCGAGGTTCGACTCAAGCTCCAATGGCTAGTTTCTATAGACTATTCAGAACTATACAGACTGGGTTCAAACGATCATTTTTGCTTCTCCAATGGTCAAATAGGATTCTCCAACCATCCAAACATGAAAAATTATTTTCAAAACATCTAGAGAAAGTGACATAACTATTCAATCATTGAAAGAAATCAAAACGTTAAGAAAAAAAGTAAAAAGAGCCCTAAAACAAGAGTATTACACTCCCAACTCCAAGAAACATCAAATCAAGTGATTCTATTCTGCAAGAAGACAGCTCAAATAGTTCAAAATTCTCCCTCCAAGAAGACTTCAAAAGGCTTTATTGACTTATTTGCTCATCAAAGGAGCTTTTTGTTCATTTTTGTTGTTCAACTTTTCTCTTTCTTATAACTTAACTTCAATAAAGTTTTGAAGGTAAGGGGAAGGCTTATCCAAGCCTAAAAATTGGATTGTAAGCCAAGAATTGGCTTAAGAATTGGTTGTGGTTAGTGAGCCGATATAAAAATCAACTAGATTTTGGATAGTGAATCTTGAAAAATTATCCGACTGTAATCTTGGAGAGATTATAGTAAAATTTTCAACTGGATCTTCGGAGTGGACGTAGGTGCAAGGAGCACCGAACCACTATAAATCTTCTAGTATTTGTGATTGTCTTATTTACTTTATTCTATTGTATTTATATTTCTACATTTTTGCATACTTAGAACTAAAGCATAGACCATTTTATTACTTATTTTTGAAAACAGCACCTTATTTGTTTTAAGTTTTAAAAAATCTAATTCACCCCCCCTCTTGGGTTATCTTGCTGGGCAACACTCCTAAGATCCTATTGAGGTTTAATCTAAATCTATGTATATTACATAAAAATCATGAAACTATTTAGATCTAATCTAAACACTAATTCATGATAAAAATTTAGATTAAATCTAATCTAACATATCATAAAAATTCATTAGATCTAATCCGAAGTTTTTATTATCAATATTATAGATCCAATGTACCAGAACAATCTTTCCACTGTAAGGAGTAAATCTTATAGCAAGACAATCTACAGTTCATACGATCATTATTTTTATCTTTCATATCAGATTAACATTTAGATCTAATCTTAAAATAATCCAAACAAGCATATATAATACATCAAAGAACCTGTGGCTCTGATACCATTTGATGGAAGGCATGTAGGGTTACTAGCTCTATTTTCAAAAAAAAATTTCAAAAAAATATATATAGCAAAAATTATTGTTAATCAAATTAATAACAAAAGCTATATATCTAATCTGAAAATCCTATGTAATCAGGATCTAACGCATCATACATGCATGCATATATGAAAATAAAAATAGCAACTACAATAAAACTATTTTAACTACTCTACATGTTCAGAACACATTATCTTTTTATGAATAGATGAACTCCATAATCTGATCTTCTCGATGTAGATCTAATCACCGTGATGCAACCACACAAGCATCTGACCTCCATGGATAATCCACATGAGGTTCTGATCTTGATCAACTCCTCTCGAGTGCTAGCTCGTATAGAAGTCTTTATTGGCTGATGTAGATCAAATTCCTTTGATCTTCTTCATGAGGTCTTCGGATGCTCCGGATCCTGATGAATACAGAAGAGATGAAGATGAGGCCTTCCACCAATTTTTGTGAAGTCACGACCCTCGTAGCTCACAACCTGGAATCCCAAACCCTTGGTATAGATCCTAGGGTATGCACTCACCCAAAACCCTTGCGCCATGCTTTTTTCTCTTTTGAATTCTTTCATGCATGCAGAGAAGAGACTTTCTCCTCTCATCTCTCTTCTGAAGTTCCTCTCTTCTCTATGTTCACACATCCATAAAATCAAGTATTTTATAGATGTGCACAAACATGGAAGGCATGAGGGAGTCGTTTAGATCAAGTGGTTATCCATTCAAATTCAAATCTCATTCGAATTTAATTGGTAACCAAATAAAACCAATCCATAAGACGTGTGAGAAGGGAGAACGCATGCCCTCCCTTGCAAGAAAAAAACTCACAAGAAATATCTTTCTCATGGAGATAGGATGGCACAAATCAAAGAATGATGTGGCACATGGGAAGACTAGTCAAACTAGTCTTATTTTTGTCATCCAATTGAACCAATCCAATCTAAATTGGTTAGGTCCAATTAGATCAAATTAAATCCAACTTATTTAGACTTAATTAAGCTTAGTTAAATCCTAATCAAATCAAAAATTAATCAAGTCCAACTCCTAATCAAATCAAAGGTCAAACCTTCTTGGTTATTAGGTCATCTTATAATCTAATCTGGTCAAATCCAATTGAATCCAATTTAATTAGACTTGATCCAAAAAATAATTTTTCAATCAAATTGAGTTAATTAGTGATCAAATCACTAATTAATCTTTCATAGATTAGCCATCAGATCGAATAGGAATCTCTAGTGTGTGTGATCCCATAGGTTCAAATCTAGGCCAGTAGCATAAGAACCAATTTTCTATACTAATCGAAGTAACCACCAAGCAATGGTACCCGACGATCGGATAGGTTGAATAGTACAATCACAATATTCAGAATCTACATGAATATAGTTATCATATAATTCATCTCTTTGATCTCTTACATAGGATGACTCAGGATTAAACTGTCAACCCTAGAAGATACATCCAAATTATGTCTCAAAGCAATTAGTCTTGTAACTTCTCACTAGAACTATCCTAGCCAAGGCTTTTCTAAATTGAAATACTATTGAACATAGTTCTAAAATCAAGAGTGGTCAATCCCATCTTGACTCATGCACCAACTCCTCAAGTACTTGACTATACTCAAAAATCTGTCATCACTGAATTAGAAATTTAGATAGTCCAACACCAAAGCATAGTGAGTTGCTTGAAAGTCATCATGGTGATTTCAGGTTGAAGGGACACATGTCCATATTCTATCAGAGCAATTCTTGATAGTAGAAAAGCTTCAGAGTTGGTCACGTTCAGTGTAGATGTATCCCTACATCTCACATACATGCCATACCAGTGTCTCTACACTCCTTACTTAAGAGGACAACCAATCTATATGGCACACAATGATCTATACTCGATAAACGTTGTCATCCTTGGTAACAACATATCATTTGATCGCAAATAATTTTAAGAACTAAATGATAAATCATCTTTTATCGATTCTAAATAGTCCTAAGGACTTCATCACAACAGGCGGAAGTTTATTAGAAGATGAAAATTTTATGATGAAAAGCTAGAATAATTTTTATTTAATTAATAATTTATATATAATTGCATAAAATAGCTCAATCATCAATAGATTAACGATTGACTTTAGGACACTATTTTCAATAGTAGAGTTCTAGGTGGAGGTGGATTGGACACGAGATAGAAAACTCAGAAGGATAAGAGGCGATGTTGTAAAGTAAAGTTTCTATTATCATAGAAGACTTTTTTGAATAGGTCTTTGATCAAAATGGACACAGCCCATGATGGAGATGGGATCGAGCAGCCTGGCTCAGCTTTCACATTTGCCCATACATGAGATAATAGGCATATACCCCAAGGCATGCGGGTGAGATCATCCAATATGCTCTTAAGGTTAGAAAGAGGCCGAATATCGAATCGAGATGAAAATTATTGAGAAAAATACCTAAAATTTAATCTACAAGAAGTCCACAATGAGGTTCAAAAAAATGAACAGAGTCTAACAAGTCTAAGAATAACTCAAATAGAGTCCAAACGAAGGAGATACACGTAAAGAAAGGCTGGATACAGGTTGTACGGCCCATGGGTTGCTGGAGGGGCCTACGGGTTGGCATAGGTCGATAGGCCGCTAGGGCCCAATGCACAGTGCAGGCTGGCTATGAGCGTATGGCCCAGCTCGAGCATGTACCATGCAGATAGTCCAACATGGGCATGCGCCATGCGTGGCCTACACTACTATAAAAAGAACCTACGGCAATGCATACTATGATAGCAATTTTTGAAACCACTGTAATAGAATCTATGACAGTGGTTACAAAGAACTGCTGCTATATGACCGACCTATAGCAGCAATTATAAAAAATCGCTGTCATAGGTCAACCTATGGCAGCAGTTCTTTGTAACTACTGCCATAGGTCCGACCTATAGTAGCAGTTAAAAAAATCACTTTCATAGGTCAGATCTATAGCTAGTTAAAAAAATCACTACCATAGGTCGGACCTATAGCAGCGGTTCCTTATAATCGCTGCTATAAGTCGATCTATGACAGCGGTTATTTGTAACCGCTGTCATTTTTTTTTTAATTTTTTTCTAAAATTATATAATTTTAAAATTTAATATCCATCTTCATCATTCATTATCTAAATAATTATCATTAATAAATAGTCACAAAAGATCTCCTCGATTCGATGGCCCTAGCTTTATCGATCAAAAAAATTTGATTTCGATGATCATGAACGATGATGCAATGATCTGATAGATGGAGATCTCTGATGAATTCAAAAATCTGCAATGATGATTTCGATTATATTTGTAGTATACTATCAAAGTTTTACTTTAATCGGATATTGATATCTTGGTCAATTTAGTATAGATTAATTTCGATCATTAAATGATAAATGAGTGATCAAAGGATCAGATGGTATTCAATTATGAGATAATTTTTTTTATAAATGATCTTGGCTACTACTTTAATTATTTTTTATGATGGTGATTATAAAATTCAACTCATGAGACTAAGAACGATCTAAAACTATACATTGTCTGATAAACATTCTTAAACTCTGTTGGTTGTTATACTTGTACTTTTGCAATATCTGCTTAACGTGAATAATTCATATGAAAATAATTTAAATTTTACTATCATCGCTATATAAAATGATTAAAATTATAGCAAAGATCATTTAACTAAAAAATTATCTTATAATCGGATGTCATTTAGTCCTTCGATCGTTTGTTTATAATTTAACGATCGAAATCATTCCATAGTAAATTAACCATGATAATGATATCTGATTGAAGTAAAACTTTGATAGTATGCTACAAATATCACCGAGATCATCATTGCAGATTTTTGAATCGATCGAAGGTCTCCATCTATCAGATCATCGCATCATCATTCATGATCGTCGAAATCAAATTTTTCTGATCGATGAAGCTAGGGACATCGAATCGAGGAGATCTTTCGTGATGACACTCTAATGATAATTATTTAGATTATGAATAGTGAAGATGAGTATTAAATTTTAAAATTATATAATATTTAAAAAAAATAAAAAAAATTATTTTCAACCTACGATAGTGGTTATTGAAAATCGCTGCTATAGATCTATGGCAGCAATTAGAAAATCACTGTCATAGATGTATTGCAGCTATTTCTAGTAACCACTGCCATAGATCTATGGCAGCGGTTCGAAAATCACTACGGTAGATTAGATTAAAAATCTCTAAATTTTTCTTTCCTTTCGTGCGCTCTCTTTCTTCCCTCTTCTCCATCGTCGATGAGACTACACCCAAGTCCTTCCCCCCGACCAGTGCCGCCCCTCCTTCCCCTCCGATTGGCCCTGCCTCTCGGCAGTCTTCGCCCACCCCCTGCACCAGTTCCTTCCCGACGGTCTTCGCCCACCCCCCGCACGTCCAACCTCCCGCCCGTTCCACCCCCCATGCTACCCTTTCCATCCCCAGCCACCACCACCCCTATCCTCCCCATCCCCGGCTGTCCATCCTCTGCCCTCCTCGACCGCCACCCCCTGCCCTCCAGACCGCCATCACCTACCCCCTGCCCTCCCCATCCTCGATCGCCGCTGCCCATCCTTACCCTCTCCATCCCCGACCGCCACCACCACTGCCCTCCCATCCCCGACCATCGCCGCCCACCCCCTGCCCTCCCCATCCCGACCACCTGCCCCTACCCTCCCCCTCCCCTGGCCTCTCCATCATGGCACCCCTCCAGGACCCCTCTCCCTCTCTCTCCTTTTTCTCTTTCTCTTTCTCTCTCTTCTCTTTCTATCTCACTATCTTGCTCTTATTTCGTAGGTTACCTCTAGTGCCGTCGTCTTCCTCTAGCACCATCATCAGTGACCCTTGAAGCTTTCGATGCAACTTCCTCTCTGTAGTCGTAGGTATAATTTTTATTTTAATTTTATAGTATTATTTATTAATCACTGGACTAGACCTATCAATGGATCGAATTCAGATCAAAATCTGAATATTCATATTCGGACCTGATTTTAATTACTGGTATCAAATCCAAACCTAAATATCTGATGGGTCCGTACTTGAAGTACCAGATCTGGATCCTAATAGATCCTAGATATTCGAATCCAATTTTGAGACCCGATTTTGTGTCGTTCCATGCCGTGGGTCATGCCGTGCCTTGGGCCATGCCATGCCAATAGGCCATACTATGCCGTGCCATTTCTTGGGCCATGTCATATTGGTAAGCTATGCCGTATCGGTAAGCCATGCCTTGGGTTGTGCCGTGCCGTTCCTTGGACCGAGCCATATCAATAGGCTATGCCATGCTGTGTCGTGTCGGTAGGCCATGCCTTAGACTATGCCATGCCGTGCCGATCGCTAAGAGAACCCTCTGCCATTAAGAGAACCCCTATCTTGTTGCTTTTGTTTATTGCATTGCATAGCGATAGATCCATCAATTGATTAGTGTATATAATCTTTGATATTCCTATATTTATATGTAATTGTATGAATGGTACCTAGGCATATCTTTGATTATTGTTCAACATGTTATATTAGTTAATGTTCATTAACGTTGCAGATCATGATGACACCGAAACGCCATCTAGGTTTCACCTCTACCTCTCGATGGGTTACACATAGTTCAGCATCTGAGGAGCAGTCAGAGCATATTCCATCTACCTCCGCATCGACTGCTCAGGGACCTCCACCATTGATATCTACTCCACCGACATCTAAGTATATATCTTTATTATATTATTTATTTATTTATTATATAGTATTTATATACTTATATATTTACATAACATATTTTCATTATAAGTACATCATCTAGCCAGATATTTCATGATCTCACACGTATGGTGCATGTGTGGAACCGCCAGCATCAAGTGATGATGCAGTATGATGTGAAGGAAAGGCCAGTAGGAGAGACCGTGCGGAAGATATATTTCTTTTTTTAAAGTGCTTGTGAGATGGTCAGACATTATTTTCGTAGAGCCTAGAGATTGGTGATTGACCGATGATGCTATCAGAGATCGGGTGTGGGAGGAGATATGAGTAAATACATCTTAATTATATTTATGTATTTTACATATTTACACTATATTTGATTAGAATAATTTTATAATTGATTTTTGATAACTTTATGCAGAGAAGATACGACTTTCTTGATCACGAAAGGGCTCAAGATGCCCAACTGAAGAAGATCGAAAAGTTGTACCCAGGCTATAAGATCAAGCTCCATAGAGGATGGCTCAAGCATTGACGAGACACTCCAGAGGAGCTTGTTTCTTGGATACAGGACTGTCCTCCAAGTCAGTGGAAGAGGATGGTTACACATTGAAGGAGCCAAGAGTTCGAGATAAAATTACTAATTTTTAATTTTTTTAATATATTTAAAGTTTTATTTAATATTTTTTAAATATTTATTATTTATTTGAATACTTGTTAGGCTACTTTTCATCAGAATAGAAAGAATCGGACAGCTCAGGAGTAGACGCACACTCTCGATCGTGAGTCTATGATCAGTCGTGTATATAGAGAGGTAACAAATTCTAAATCTTACTAAATAAATTAAATTAATATTTTTTTTATATTTTTGATAAACTGATCCATTGTTATAGCTGATGAGAGATGGAGTGATGCCCAACCATAGCGAGATCTTTCGATTCAGTCATACGGACAAGAAGGGCATGCCGATGAATATCACGATCGAAAGAATTTTTATAAGTATTAAATATATTAATATATATGATTAATATTATAGTATTTCTTATAAAATTTTATTTAAATTTATAATTACTAGATCAATTAGATGTGCTCGTGAGCAATGGCCTGGATACCTCTAGCCCCCATGACCATCTGTCTCAGGTCTTGGGGCCTGAGCACTCTGGAAGGATCTGATGAAGGCCCGGACATATTCTGACCAGCTATTGATCTGAGGCGAGCATCTCTTCATAGACTTTCGATGTCGTCAATCGGAGGGAGCTTGAAGAGGCATTGTCACAGACAGATCATGTTATGATGTGGATAGATCGAGCTGAGGAGCATGTATCTTATCTAGAAAACATCGTGAGAGACATGGTGTCGATGTTCAACGCACATTTTGGAGGTGCCTTCATAGACTTTGAGGATATGTTGGTCTGCATTTTGACTCCAACTTCTCCAGCTCCGGCTCTGACTCCAGCTCCAGCTTTGACTCCAGCTCCGGCTCTGACTCCAGCCCCAGCTCCGGCTCCAACTCATGCTCCATCTTTCGATGATGATGATGATGTAGATTTAGAAAACTTTTGATATTTTTTAAAAAAAATATTATAATAAATTTTATTCGATAATAAAATTTTAGTATTTTAAAAATATTTTTATATTTATAATATTTTTTTATGTTATATATCTCTATATTTATTAGATAAAATATATAAAAAAATTAAAAATTTTATATTTTTTTTAATTATTCAGAAGCTATGACAGTGGTTTTACAATCGCTATCGTAGACGTGCCAACCACTGCCGTAAGTAATGTATCAATCGCTGCATTAGATCTATGGCAGCGGTTACATAACCGCTGCAATAGGTACTCTATGATAGCGATTTTTAAAACTGCTGCAATAATCGCTGCCATAGACCTACGATGATGGCTGCATTGGTAGCGGTTAGCTAACCGCTGCCATAGCTTATAGCAGTGATTTTTTGGGCTAGTCCTGTTCTATAGTAGTGCTAATGCATTGCTAGGCCTAGCATGCGCAAGTACATGCAGGTAGGCTGCGAGAGCGACCAAGTAGGCATGTGGGCGCATGCACTCACAGACTCATCATGGTCTACAGAGGATCGCTTGATGTGGCATAGTCCATGTGGCTGCCATGGACTGGCCCGGTTTATTTCTATTTTCACATGATGTTTGGGGGGTTTTTATCGCAGCAGCAACGTGGCATGCATGGGGAGGATCCGGTTCATCCTATGGGAGGTCTTCACATAGTTCACAGCCTCGTTTGCACAATCAAGCGGCTGGCATTGCTTGCGGTGAAAATCTAATGGGCTAGGAGCTTCTTTGAGTTGTAATCGAAGATTGTACTTCAATCTGGGCTGGGTTTGGAGCTTTTAAAAGGGTCCTATAGGCGACGAAAATAGCAACAGGTTGGCAAAGCTGAGAGCAGTTCAAAAAAGCATCCAGTGATAGTAGGTAGCAAGCCCTAAAGGGGGGTAGCAGACAGCTGAAGCAGGGAGCTTCAAATAGACTGTGTGGCAATGGACAATGATCATTTTAGAAGATCTCCTAGAGAGAGCTTTTGTAAAGGGTAAGAGGTGAGTGTTTCTTATTGGGAGATAGATATTGATGACGAGGATTGAGAGTATGATCTCCTCTTGTAAATTCTATTTTTTTTATAGTGAAGCTTTGTATGTCCCATAAAGGTAGATCTTGATCTAGTCCACGTACTTGATTATCTTCTATTTTATTTCTTCTTTCTTCATACCATAATATTTTGATATAAGATTCCCAATAGAGAGGGAGTCACTGCTTCAAACTCTCATCACCAAATTGATGAACCCCTTCTCAGTCCTAGACAAGGAGGGGCCCACCTTGAATCTTGCCGCTAAAGTTAGTGCAACTAGGGAGATCAGCATGGATGCTGGGCGAGGTGGGGTTGGGGCTCGTTAGGAAGGCAACACCAAAGCTCAAAGCTCAACTTAGCTCAGGAGAGGCTAAAAGAGCCAACCTCAAAGGCATGGCAGCAACATCCTTAGGCTCATTATTGATGTCGACTGACTCCATGCTCAAAGTTCCCAATGATGGTTCAAAAATCAGAGAAGTAAGTCATCAACCTTGACTTCTACTACCTTAATGAAGGGATCCTCTGGAGGAGCCTGACTTCTTCTTCAAGGCTAACTTGATGGACTTCGATGTCGATCTAATCACTACAAAACTAAACAAAGAATGTGACACAGACGTTATAGCAGATAGATATATGGATTTGAGAGATTAGATCCAAAAGGATGCGAAATCGACTTGACTATGCCAGATCTTGTAAGATTCTGACACTGCCGAGCTAGAATAGTCATAACTTTCTCATCCAATGTCAAAATTCTTATTATAACTCTAATTTGGATAGCTCTTTTTGAGCCTTACAGGTTTGGTGCTTCGCCACCATGACTCAATTTAGAGCCTAATTCAATTATTTGATAGTTCAATAGGTGCACACAAAATCCCTGATAAGTTAGGACTTTTAATTGTTCTCTTATTTTGGTTAGAATTAGTATTTTGAGTCATTATTTAAGTCTGTTAGTATTTTTTCTTATAAATAAAACTCTTAGGCTAACTTTATAATCAGAATTTTGAGTTATTGAATTTATTTTTTTAGAAGAGAGTTCTATTCTCCCTCTTGTTGTTCTTCCCTAGTTTCATGCGTCTTCGCCTCTCTTCCCCAACAATCACCACACTAAGGCGGCATCAGAATGTTAGTATGAAAATGACGACAGAATGTAGAATAAAATGCTAAGTCAAAGAAAATCAGCTATACCCCAGAGGAACACCGGACTTATGCTAGCTTTGTACAACACCCGCTTGGTCACCAGCTCCTACAACTTTGGAACCTTGACATTGAGCAGGAAATGGTAATCCTCATTATCCTAATGAAAGAGCGCCTTATTCTTATTTAGTAAGAGCCAAGGATCACCCTAGATCCGATTAAAACCTCCCTAGGTGAATCTGAGGAAATGAAAAAGAAATCACTTTTTCAACCATGGACCAAGAACGGTAGCCCATTGGTGAACTTACAGTCCTTTGAGAAGAAAAGTACCACCATTCCTCATGCGTGTATCTTTTCAAGGTGAACGTCCCTCTAAACAGTAAGCACCTCAGTACAATCTCAAAAAGATTCCAAAGGATGATGAAGACAATCATCATCCTAATCGAGTTCAAGGTGATCCTAGTAGGAAGGATTCTATAGAAGTCCAAGATGTTGCTGATGAAGGGGGTGAAGTGGAGGATGGAGGCCAACTTGGAGGGACTCCTCATAGATAGCCATTCATCCCTCTAAAGTCCTAGTGATGCGGTCTTCCTGACCAGGAACCTCCAATCAGAAAGAAGGAATGGAGTACTGAGTCTGAAACCTATGTAAGTTAAACTCAGTCATGTTGGACTCCTTATTGTTTGGATCCCAAAAATCTTTGAACCCATGCATGGGACTATTTGAGCCCTAGAGGTCAGGAGATCGGCACCTAGATAAGGGGCCCATCTCAGCAATAGTCCAAGGATTCCCCTAAAATCCAAATCGGATAGGAAGTGGTCCATGATTTTGGCCACTTGACGAATTTTGCCCCTGGCCTTGCTGTCATCAAAATCCATGAAAACAAAGAGGGTAAAAAGAAATTGATGAATGGAATAGAGGCTGAAAGGAAAACCGAACAACATGGAAAATAAAAAATGATGAAAAGATGAAAGAAAAAGAAGGATAACCAACTAGAGGAGGAGCTTCAAAAGTTGAGAAGGTCGCCAAAGCTGGAGGAGATGGTGGTGCAAGCAATGACAAATACCCTTCTAGCAGTAGCCATGGTAGAACAACAGAGTTTCAACTAAAGAACAGAAGGAAAAATAGAAGAGAGGGCCTATTTATACTATCCATCATTAGCTTGGATCGTTGCACCATATCATCAGATCCTACCAAGTGGTGAGCATCAGGGATGTTGGATTGCACAACTCTTCACCACACCAGCCCTCCAATCATGCTACATAGGTAGATCTACAAGGGGTAGCACGTAATCTATTAATGATCGATACATGGTGAGTCATGATGGGCCCAAAAATAACTACCGAGATCAATATTTCGAATCTTTACGATGCAACGCTTCAAGCCGTCGATGCCTTATTATTGCAGTGAGATTTATAAAACAGTGCATTAATAAAGTTCTAAAATCTTATCCACCAAATAATATGAATTAAATACTCTGACTCGAAGATCGTACCAAAAGTTGAGGTCAGGTTAAACATATAAGCCAACTACTTCGTCTAAAGTGATGAGATCGCTTTGGACTCAAAAGTAAGGGATAAGTGTTATGGAGAAATCAACACCCAATCTCAATGTTGGGAATGGAAGATTAGACAACTAGATCATTCCGCCAAGATGATTCCTCAACATCAGCTGTAATCCGATCCCGAACTTGGATGCACACAGATCTTGAGATCAAATTCATGCCGATAATGCAAAGAGAACTCCAAATCATTAGGCCATTAAGAAGGATTGATCTGAGAAAATCTCCTAAATCTCGAGCAATATCCTTTAATTTTGGATATATGAGCTAAAATCACATATCTAACATCCACGGATAAAGCCTATAACCAATAAACTATGATCCTCGAGTTTGTGGGGATAGATTCTTCACTTTATTATCAAATTTGGAGATAATGTATGACCACTATTCTCTATATAAAGGAGAATCCTTCGATAAGTTTTATTAAAAAAAATATTAATTTTTTTTTATCTATTTTAAGTTTGATTGACTTAGAATCTTCGGTGAGTTATTTTTTAGATTTCTTAAGAAGAGTCGGTCCTTAGAAAACCATCAAACTCTAGGTCATAGGAGATCGATTCTATTCCTAGCAACTCGGAGATTTACAGCAACAAAAATCATACCAAAATACCATAGTATGGATTTATTCCATATAAACTCAGCGTGCTCGAGTGCTGCAACAATCTTTGCATTCTAAAATAGGCGTCTAGACTGGTTTGAATCCCATGAGGTGGTGGAGCTGAGCCCCGGCTCTTGGGTACCCAAGGGAGAAATCGACGGAATCGGCGGGCGGAAATTGGGTGAAAAATAGCACGGTGGGGCCCGCAATATTAATTTAAGTGGACTCTGGTGGCCTCGGGGACCGCGCGACACGTGGATGGCAGGGTCTCACGTGGCGTGACTCCGACGCGTGGGGCCCGGAGCCCAGCTGTCTCGCACGCTAGCTTTCAGCAAAGGAGGAATGGGAGGTCCTGCCACGTCAGCATCTGTGTCGCCTTTTAACCTTTCTGGGACCCACCAATCCACCGACCCTCGCGGTTCTTCTTCCCAGTGGGCCCCGCAGGGTTCTGCTTTCCAGCAACGACGGTACAATCTTGGTGACGTTGGCAAGTGAGAGTCTGCCACGTGGACGGCCAGCGTTGTCTAGGTAGTGGGAAAAGATGGAATGATGGGAGGTCTGAGGTGAACAAGGGCCAACCGCGATGCGTATTTTCCGTTCCTTTTACGGAACCCTGATGCTGCTACCCTTTCATTGCTGGTAATCCACGCTGAGGGAAGTTTTCTGAAAATTACTAGATTGGATAGCCACATTGCACTAGCAGTCCAAATGCTTATGATATAAATATGAGTAATTTATACAGTAGGATTAACATGAAGATAATTTTATTAAAATAATATTTATTTAAAAAAATTATAAAAATAATAATATTTATTTAAAAAAATTATAAAAATAATTTTTTTTTAAATTATTTATTAAAATATTATTTAATTTAAAATTATTTTTTTAGAGGATGACTTTATGGGCTGAATCAACCAGCAATATACTGTCCAAGTTTTGGGATATGCCACATAAAAAATCGATCTTTCAGTGAGCGATTTTATAAATCATCCTATCAAAAGGTGACTTCAAAAATTATAAAAAAAAAAAATTAAATTCTTTCTTTCCCTCTCTCTTCATCATTTTAAAAAAAAACTCATTGTGGCTTCCTGCATCCCTACCATCATCGCTCCCCGCCTCCCTCCCGCCGCCGCTGCTCCCAGCCTCCTCCCCGCCGCCGCTCCCCACCACCCTACCTCGCCTGCCCCCCCATGTCGCTCCCCGCCTCCTCCCTACCGTCGCTCCCTGCATCCCCATCTTCGCCGCTCCCAACCTCACCCCTCCACCGCCACCTCTCCCTACCTCCCCACCGCCGCTCCCCACCTCGCCTCCCCTCGACGTCGCTCCTTGCATTCCCACCACCGCCACCGCTACCCACCTCCCCTCCCCTCCGACGTCGCTTCTTGCATTCCCGCCGCCGCCACCGCTACCCACCTCCCCTCCCCTCCGACGTCGCTTCTTGCATTCCCGTCGCCGCCGCCACTACCCACCTCCTCCTGCCGTCACTCTCCACCTCCCTTCCGCTGCCATCGCTCCTTGTATCCCCACCATCGTCGCTCCGAGCCTCCCGCCCGCCCCCCCTCCCTCCCACCGCCACCTCTCCCAACCTCCCCCCACCGTCGCTCCCCACCTCTCCCCACACCTCGTCTTCACCCCGGTGTCGCTCCCTGCATCCCCGCCACCGCTGGGATGTAGGGAGCGGCGGCAGGGGAAGACAAGGTTGGGGGGAGGTGGGAAGCGGCGATGGCGGAGGGGAGGCTAGGAGCAGTGGCGGGGATGCAAGAAGCGGCGATGGTGGGGATGCAAGGAGCGGTAGTGGGGGAGGTGGGGAATGGTGGTGAGGGAAGGTAGGAAGAGGTGGCGACAAGGGGGAAAGGCTAGGAGTGACGATGGTGGGGATGCAAGGAGCGGCGGTGGCGAGGGAGGCGAGTAGCAGCAGCGGGGGGAGGGGGGATGTCGAGAGGGAGAGGGGCGTGAGGGGGTGGGACGACATGTTTTTTTGTTAATGATGGAGGGGGAGAGAAAGGAGAAGAAAGAATTTGATTTTTTTTTTTTTTATGATTTTTGAAGTCGCCTTTTGATAGGGCGATTTATAAAATTGCTTTTTGGAAGAGCGATTTTTTACGTGGCATACCCAAAAACTTGGACAGTATATTTTTGGCTCGGCATACCCCAAAACTTGGACAGTATATTTTTGGCTGACTCAGTACATAAAATCGTCCTTTAAAAGAATGACTTTAAGTTAGATAATATTTTGATAAATAATTTTAAAAAAATATTATTTTTATAATTTTTTTTAAATAAATATTATTATGATAAAATTATCTTAATATGAAATATAAATTAAGCTAATATGTAAGTATCCAGTAATTTAAATAAGATTGATCCAGAGTGGATAATCAGGAGGTCATTTTAAAAAATATATATAATTTAAAAATATCCAATTTATGCATTTTGTTGATCAAAAATATACATCTTTGTATTGTTTAAATTATTTATTTTAACAATTATATGCATAAGTAATACACATGCTAGGGACATCCAAATCCTATGACCTTTTTTGATCATAAGTAGTTTATAGATAATAGTTTACAGCCAAAAGCAAGGAACATCGATATTGAATCAGCCATATTTGGATTATTGTATGAGCACTTTCTTACTAACTCTAATTTCCGCTCTCTCTCTCTCTATGCATATATATATAGATAGAGAGAAACATTTCCTTGCTGTATATTTTGCATCACTCAATATAGAAATGGTTTTACGAGCAAATAAAAACCAAACAAGGTTGTCATATTAGTACTTGTAAGTGAAAGGTAATATAAAAAGTTACATGAGTATGAGATCATATTTCTATGCTCATGGTATTTCATTTAAAATTCATTTAGGTGTTTGGGAGGATTCAAGAAAGTATCACCGGGGCTAACTACAGTTTAGATTGATGTAACTTTCTTATTGTCTCTCGCTATTATTTAGTACTTCATATTGCATAAGTTGCAGATGATAAGAAAATAAAAAGTTACATGGATAGTAAGATTTTTTTTTTTTTTTTTTTTGAGCAAGATTTTAATGCTATGATATGATCGATATTTAGAAATTATAATGGACTTATATGTTCAACAAGGCAAAAAGAAAAAGTATCCATTGCCGGTCAAGTAACTACAGAGACCGGACACATCAATGTTTCTTATTTTCAGCTTCATCCATGCTAATGAAAAATACCACAACATCTTGTAAAATGGACTCATGTTGCTCTGCAATGTGCTGGTTGCATTGAAGATGAACACCATCAAAAGTTGGACAAGCATCAAACAAGTTATGCCATATAATACATAAGACCATTTTGTTTGATGATCATCCATCTTCCTATAGCTATCATTCAGTGCTTTGTACCATTTGGTGGTGCAAACTATGTATCGTACGTGTGATGCAAACTTATATGGATGATGACTTGGCATATGATGATATGCCATTTGATAATTAGATATTTTTAAATAAAATTTCATAGTAAATATCATATTATCATTTAGATACTATATCATCAAAAAAAAATTTTATTTATTATATCATGTCATCATTCATATATCACGTCATTTATATTACATTATCTTAATTAATACAATATAATATTTTTATTTTAAATAATTTTTATTATATAAGCACCTATTTTTACTATGTAGATTTCAGTTTTTGTTAACTAGAATTTTCGAAGAAAGAAAATGGTTGGTATTCGAGAAAAGAAACATGTTAAGATGGACCACAAAGTATGGGGATTAAATATTAGATTTTAAAGTTTAGGGATTTTTTTAAAAAATGTACAATACTTCAGGGACTAAAGCATAATTTAATCCAAAAAAAACTCAGTATGGAAAATTGGAGTGTGCATATCAACTTTTACTGTAACAAAACTCAAAAACTAAACAAAGAAAGAAAAAAAAAAGGTATATGCATGTATTTTTTTCAGATAAATTAAAATAATAGGATTGCAGCTAACAATACATGCCTCGTTGCCTGTAAAGATTCCAAGCGGCCCTGGCAATCCGATATAAATACCCACTCCCCCACTCCCAATACCATTCCACCCAGCTCGCTTTCCACTTCCGCCACCTCCAATCACTCGTTTCTCCGGCTTCAGCTAGCCTCCGTCTGGTTAAGCATCTCTTCACCAACTTCCTCCTCTTATCTCCATTTGCCCTAGCCTTTAGCCTCCCATGTCTACCGTCGAGGTGAGCCGCTTATATCTACGCTTTTCCCCAGTTAACAAAGCGTCAACTATATGTCCATATAGACTGGATCACTAATTCAGAAGATCCCACTATCTTAGATCGGAAGATTTTTCAGAAGATCATACTATTTTAGATCAGAAGATTTTTTTTCTTCCGTCATAGATTATTAGTTTGTACTATATAGGTAAAATAGATGATGATAAAGAGCTGGACTTAGATCTGGCCTCCTAGGACTTGTAAGATTCACCAGATCCAGATGGCTTGCTATGTATATGTACAGCTACCAGATTTTTGAAAGGTCAGTAGTCTACATGATGATCTGTGTTAAGTTGTACTAGGCTATTCCTGGCCCTGAGACAGTTCGGAACAATCTGGTTGACAACAAATCGGGTAGAAAATAAGTTCTTTCGGTTCTTCCCAGTTCAAAACTATCTTTGGTGTGGAAATATAGGAACAAGATAGAATGATCATGGTTTAAATTATCTGGAGGCCAGTCAGACCTCAGATCTCAAAGGGATCTGGTTTGATTCAGTTGGTATGCAAATCTTGTTGGCACCGTTTGGATCTAGATGGTCTGAACCCTTAGTTCCTCGATAGATCTAATGGATTCAGGTTCAGTTCAAGCATCTATGATAGCAAGGTCTAAGATTACGGGGTCGGACGGAGATCTGGAAATAAGTGTAGGGCAGACTTTACCTTTCTGACCTATATGCGGTCTGGTCCAAATTTTGTCAGGTCGGACCTCAGGATCTATTTTGATCAACAAGATCCACTTGCAGTCCATACTAATTAGTTATTTTAATACTACCTACTGGTCTAATCATTCTTACAATCTTTTTTGTCCAACTTTTTTTATTTTTAATTTTTTTTGAAGTTAAATAAACATTCTAGTTTTTATCTTTTTTCAGCAAAAAAAAAAAAAGCATTATATTTTAAATAATTCTAATATTATTTTATTTTCTTTACGATCTTATTCGGTTTTAAGTTTACCGGGCAACATCAACCTGAAGCAAGGTGAACTTAACCTGATTTGACCCCTACCATCTTATATAACACGGACCGTCATGTAGACCAATATTTATATATGACCGAATATAAAAGTTAATTTTGATTATCATGAATTAAATGTTTTCTATATAAATTCTCGACGGACGTATAATAAATATTTAATATTTAAATAATATATAAATAAAATACATGTAGTGATATAAAATATATATGAACTATGTACTGCATGTGTCGTATATAATGATTTATGCATTTGTGCATATATGATTATATCTAAGTTAGAGATCTAGCTACTATATATTGATATTTTTTATTACATAAAGATTTTGCTGTGGAGGCTTGCTGAATCTTTTCTATTTTATTTTATCTTATTTTTCCAGAGAGAGAGAAATGGGGAGAGATCCCTCCATATTATAATTATCTATGTCTAGATTTACGGAGATACACTATCTTAGTAGAGGGGTGCATGGGAGCGGGACCACCTAGGCAAGCCTCAGATCATCACAGGTGATCACTATTTTTCATTACACTTAACACTTCAGGGGTAGACCCTAAGTACGTACATCCCACTAATCATTAGAAATGCAGCATGAGAGGAATGTTTAGGTTAAAGGCCAATAAATCCACTTGACCATAAATTAATCTTCACAACCGGAGGAACAGTATGTACTCAATCATATCCAAGTGGACCCTGATGTATGTTTATTTCAATCCCATACTTTGAGTGGATTGGTTCAGGCTAGTTCGGAATGTATGCTAAAACACTTCGATCATCATTCCCATACTTTGAAGGGTTAGATCGATGTAGTTTGGGCTGAATTTAAGCCGTTTTAGGGAGATCATCATTCCCTAGGGAGATCCGATTTATTTGGATCCAGAGCACTACAACAATGGATTACATATGAAGAGATCCGGTCAATCCGGTCTATTTTGATCAACGTTTTTCAGTGTATGAACTAACGTTGGAAAATTCTTTGATTCTCGGTTATTACAAAGGTGGCGGTTTTCTGACGTCCCAGGTGGAATCAACTCCTGTCGTTGAGGTTCCGGCAGAAGCGCCGACCGCCCCAGTAGAAGCCGAACCTGTGCCTGCACCGCCTGCTGAGCCAGTGGTAGCTGAGGCCGAGCCCGCCGCTCCGGCCGTCGAAGAGTCCAAGGAGGAACCCCCAGCCGTAGCACCAGAGGAGGCCACCCCAGAAGCACCACCAGCAGAGCCCGAGGAGAAGCCTGTCGAAGAGCCCGCAGTCGAGGCACCGGCCGAGGCTGAACCAGTGGCTGCGGAGCCAAAAGAAGAACCCAAGCCAGAGGCAGAACCGGAGGACCCAGCCCCCGAGCCAGAGAAGCCTGCCGAACCGGTCGTCGAAGAGCCGAGCATGGAGGAGCCCAAGGCTGTTGAGGAGGCAGCACCACCAGCAGCGGTGGAGGAGGCGAAGGCGGAGGAGACGGAGGAGAAGGCCGCAGTCTCGGAGTAAATAAGAATAGTGCTTGGGTCTATGGCTTCTGTGTTCTGTTTGATGAGACGGAGTTTTAGTTTTAAGGTTTTAGATGTTATTAAGTTCTAATAATAAGAATTATTATGAAATAATCTAGTATGTGCTTTTAGAGCACGGAGTGAGGGTTATAATCCTGTTTACGTGTGCATTTTACTCAGTGGACCTGAACCGGTAATGTGCTTTGAGTGTGATTTTATCTGCTGGGTTTATTACTCTATTTTGTAGTACTTTGTTAATCTTCTTACGGTTTTTGGGATGAGTGCCCTGTTTAGATTGTGGGCTTTCTATTATATATAATAATTCAGATTGTTTTACATGTAAGAGTTTTCACAGCTCGTATTATAGTGCAATCCACTCATCGGGAAGAATGTTATGCAAGTTCTGCATACCATGATATAATTTAAAGAATTAAATTTATACTTTATGATGACTCTTTAAAAAAAGTTAATCATTCAAATTAATGATAGATTATTTAATTAATTAAAGATTCAAATCATTGAACAAGATCCAACTACAAAAATATATATCTAGGAATCAAAATATGTTTTGGTAACATCTAATCTAATCATCACACATCTATCAAAATAGTTTATTTTAATAGCATGATATTGTATTTTATTATGATATATATGTTTGATACATTTTGGAACTAGCTTTAGCTGATAAAATAAATTGACCAATAAAAACTTGCCACCTAGCTACAGGCTGATTATTTAAAGCTTGTTGTTTGATTGACCCAAAAGATGTGGAGAGTCCTTTGTATTTCTAACTGTTCGCAAACAAATGTAATATCCAAGCAACCCATGCGATGATTCACGGGTGAGATATATGGTGGAAAAGAGCTTCTTGACTCAAAGGTGCTGAGCTATGGAACTTAAGTTGGTGCTGTACATAGACAATCGGAATGTAGTCGACGTGGAGGGCAAGTTGGAGGCTACAAAACTAAAGCAAAAATGGTGGCTGAGCTTCGACTTGCTGAGATCGAGAAGGAACAACGGGTAATTAAACAACAAGCTGTAGGTTGTGGGGTGTAAGGCCCTCCAAGTTGAGTATGAGGCCTAGGGAGATTATCAATAGGAGAGCTTTGAGAGTGTAGTCAACTCAATCCTGCAAGGCTTCAAGGAATGCCAAGACCATATAGTGAGGCTCTTCTTCAAGATTGACCTTAGCTGCCTTATTCCTACCAACGAGAGAGGCTTCGATGTCATCAAGGAGATGCAAAAGCGGGAAGGGAACATTGCCAATCACGTCTTCAGGATATATGCGATAATTGAGCATTTTCTCCTAAGCGTTGAGTAGATCTTCGAGCCATTGTAATTCTTGTGCTTAATTTTCTTGGTTTTGGTGTAGGTCTCCTTTTTTGCCTAGTCTTGTAGGATGGTAGGTGTTGGTACAGAATCTGATTGATGTCGGATCGAACTGGAGCCGAGGAAAACGAGATCGCTGTTGGTGACCTGCAAAATAAAGTTTCATTCGGAGTCGGTGGTGGTGGCTCCGACAGGACCCTCCGACGATTAAGTCAGCTCTTCTGACCAACAGAAATGGAGTGCTCAAATATGAATTCAACAAAATTTTGAGAAGGAGAAGAGAGCTTAGAGAAAATGTATCTGGAGGATTTCTTTTTATAGACAGAGCTTGATTGATGGTGACGATCATACCGTCCGATAGTGGACCACTCAAAATCGGATGGGATTCAATATGGAGAGGAAGGTATCGTCAGACTGATAGTAACAGCCATAATCGTCCGATAGTGGACCGTTCGGGATCGCATGGGGTTTGCTATAGAGAGAGGGGCGTCGTTAGACTGATAGCGATCGTTCGTCGAGATTTAATAGTCGTAATTCAGAGGAAGCATAGTTGGTTGGTAAAGAACTTTGACATATATCAATTCCAGAGGAGTTCGGACTCCTGAAGAAAATACGTTTGGAGGGGATCATCTGGGAGGAATGCTAGCTGAAATCTGAAAGTAATCCACTAGAGAAATCCGACTGAAGGAGAAGTCCAGAAGGAGCTCGGCTCCTGGAGAAATCTGACTGAAGAAAAAATTTGAAAGAAGTTCAGCTCCTTGAGAAACTTGACTGAAAAAAAATCTGGAAGGAGTTCGATTTTTGGAGGAATCCGATTGAAGGAGAAGTCTGGGAGGAGTTTGGCTCCTGTAAAAATTTGACTGAAAGAGAAGTTCGGAAGGAGTTCGGCTCCTGTAGAAATTCGACTGAAGAAGGAGTCCGGAAGGAGTTCAGCTTCTGAAGAAATCTGACTGAAGGAAAAGTCCGGAAGGAGTTCGGCTCCTATAGAAATCCAACTGAAGGAGGGATCTGAAAGAAGTTCGACCGCTGAAGGAGTTCGGCTAAGACTCGACCGCTGAGAAGTTCGACCGGCTAAGGTTTGGCTGTTGGAAGAGTTCGACTGAAGGAGGTTGGCTAAGGTTTGACTACTAGAAAAGAATTTTCGATCGAAGCTCTTCTGTGATTATCAATTGCATTAGACTAAGCACCAAGCTGAACTTCGATGGGATGGAATTTATCCCCAATAATAGTTCCCCCCACTTTTGAGTTCAAAATTCGAAGAAAGAGAGTATAAAAAAGATGACTGTCGAAGTCCTCTTCAGAGCTCTGCACCAGTTTAGGTTGAAGCTCGAAGGAGATCTTATCTCCAACCAAGGTCAACGTTGAAGTTGAAGCTCAGAAGATATCTTATCTCCAGTCGAGGTTGATGTTGAAGTTAAAGCTCGGAAGATCTTATCTCCAACCAAGGTCTAGGAAGATCTTGTCTCTATTGACGTTGCGGTTGAAGCTTGTGGAAGATCTTATCTCCAGCCGAGGTTGACGTTAAGAACTCGAAAATCTTATCTCCAGCTAAGTTCAGAAGAGATCTTGTCTCATTAACATTGAAGCTCGAAGAAGATCTTATCTCTAGCCGAGGTTGAAGGAGATCTTATCTTCTATTGACGTTGAAGCTCGAAGGTGATCTTATCCCCAACCGAAGTTGAAGGAGATCTTATCTCTATTCTTATCTCCTATGACATACACTTTGAAGTTCGGGGAAGATCTTTCTCTAGCCGTTGAGGAAGATCTCTATCTCCTATTGATGTAGAAACTTGGAGAGACTTGAAGAAGATCTTATCTCCTATTGACTTATCTTTGAAGCTTGAGGGAATCTTATCTCCTTAAGGGAGATCTTACTCTTGTTGACTTAAACTCGAAAAAGATCTTATCTCAATCGAGGTTGAAGAAGATCTTTCTCCTATTATCGTTGAAGCTTGGGAGATCTTATCTCCAGTCGAGGTTGAAGAAGATCTTATCTCCTATTGACGTAGATGTTGAAGCTCGAAGAATCTTATCTCCAGTCGAGTTGAAGGAGATCTTATCTCCTATTGATGTAGACTTTGAAGCTCAGAAAATCTTATCTCCAGTCGAGGTTAAGAAGAGATCTTATCTCCTGTTGACGTTGAACTCGAAGGAGATCTATCTCCAGCGAGTTGAAGAAGATCTTATCTCCTATGTTTGAAGCTTGGGGGAGCTTATCTAGGTTGAAGGACTTATCTCCTGTTGACGTTGAAGCTCGGAGGAATTCTATCTCCAATCGAGGTTGAAGGAGATCTTATCTCCAGCCAAGGTTGAAGAAGATCTTATCTTCTGTTGACGTAGACTTTGAAGCTCGAAAGAGATCTTATCTCCAGCTGAGTTGAAGGAGATCTTATCTCCTATGACGTTGAAGTTCGAAAGAGATCTTATCTCTACCGAGGTTGAAAGAGATCTCATCTCCTATTGATGTAGATTTTGAAGCTTGAAGGAGATCTTATCTCCAACCAAGGTTGAAGAAGATCTTATCTTCTGTTGACGTTGAAGCTCGGAAGAATCTTATCTCCAATTGATGGTTAAAGGATCTTCTCCTGTGAGTAGAAGGAGAGATCTTATCCCAACCGATTGAAGAGATCTTATCTCCTATTGTTGTCGGACATAATAGGACCATTGTCAGGACCTTTCCTCTCATCCCATCTAAAATAAACAAGGCCTTCGGCTTTGCTTACATTAGGATGAGGTTCTCCTCCTATTTCTAATGGACTGGGGGACATAAGGATCGTTGTCAAGGTCTCTCCCTCCATCTCATCTAAAAATGAATAAGGCCTTCGACTTTGCTCATGTTAGGATGAGGTTCTCCTCTTGTTCCTAAACGACTGTAGGGGTACATAAGGGCCATTGTCAGAGCCTCTCCTTCCATCTCGTTTAAAATGAATGAGGCCTTCAACTTTGCTCGCGTTAGGATGAGGTTCTCCTCTTATTCCTAATGGACTATGGGGGCACATAAGGGCCGTTGTCAGGACCTCTCCCTCCATCTCATCTAAAATGAACGAAACCTTCGACTTGCTTATGTTAGGATGAGGTTCTCCTCCTGTTCCTAACATGGCCACTATTGATTGCTTTTTTTCTGTCATCAGATAGATTTTGCACCGAAAACCAATAATGTTGAAATGAAGAAATTTATTGAAGAAAAATTATCAACAGTATATTCTCAGATTCTTTGAGTTTCAAGATCGTGGGAGCGTTGTTCCTCTGAGCTTCTTCAAGCGATAAATTTTGGACCAGATGACCTCCTCTATTTCATATGGGCCTTCCCAATTCGGAGCAATCTTCTCTTGGCTCTGAGGCTGAGAGATGGTGGCTCATCGAAGTACTAAGCTCCCTTAGAGATAGCATTGATGATGCCGAAAGATGATCGATCTTCTTATTGTTCCTCCCTCATTGGTGGTTCTAGCTGTGGTAGCGCCATTAGCTTGCTTCAAGCCAGCGTCTATAGAGCATTGAGGGGGGGCGTAGTTGTAAAACCTTCAGAAAAAAAAATTTCTTCACGTCCTTCTATCGAAACTTCTTTGATGACAAGCTCGAGGGGGAGTTCGACCTCGCTTGCACTCGAGGGGAGTCCATGAGTACGGTCAAACTTCATTCGGCCCTTCATCAGCCATGAGTTTGCTAGACTCGCCCGCCTGCCGCTCTCCTATGGCTTCTTCATCCTTCAACTTGAAGGCTTCTTCCTCACGGGCATATCCCTCGACCTGAGCTAGCAAATCGATAAAGTTTCTGGGATACTTCTTCTCTAGGAAGAATAACAAATTATTTTTCTGAAGACCGCCCTTGAGTGCGGCCATCGCAACTAATTAGTCCAGATTTTGGACCTCCAACGCAATAGCATTAAACTGAGTGACATAAGCTTGGATGGATTTTTCCTTCCTCTACTTGACGTTCATCAAGGAATCTCAATCTCGGTGCAGACGTTAGCTGTTGACGAAGTGAGCCACAAACTGATAGCTTATCTAGTTAAAGGAGAAGATCGTACCCGACTTCAATATCGAGTATCAATTTTTTTCTGCTTTCTTTAAGGTAGATGGAAAAGCTCGACATAATATGGTGTCTAGCATACCATGGAGCAGCATCATGATCTGATGATCGATCGGATTAGAGATTCCATCGTAGCTTTCAAATTGGGAGAGCTTGAAGTTTGGTGGAATAGACCCTTGCATAATTTAGGGAGAGAAAGGAGGATCGGTGCGGACGTCGTCATGGTTAGCTGGGGCGACGTGGCCCAGCTTCTTAATCCGTTGATCCATCCTCCGTAGTTTCTGATTGAGGACGTCAATTCGATCGCAGGTCTTGGAAGGTTTTCAACCATGGATGGGGAAGGTCCCTTCCAAAGAAGAACTATGATCCAAGCAAGGATCCTCTGCTCTCTATTTTTTCTTCCCATGAGCAATGGGTATGCTAGGCCAAGTGCTCTTTCTTAGGGTCGATTTCTGATATCTTGATGGCAGATTTTCTGATGGAATCATCATCGGAGGCTGTCATATGGCCTATACCATTTTGATGAGGTCCTAAACTCGCTGCATCAACAGGTTAAACTGCTTCGGATCTACCATGACTATCGGTGGAGGTGATGGTTGAAGCACCGATGATGGAGCAGGAACAGATGGATCTAGCTCAGACCTGATGGTAGAAGCGGTAGATCTCTGGGTAGTCACATTCTTTGGAGGCATTTCTTAGGATTGAGGAAGAAGATAGAGATGAACCTTGAAGAAGAAGGTCGGCAGGATCGACTGAGCACTCCTTTAAGAATAAGGATATCTCAGAAATAGAGGGTCCTTTCTCTAGCATCAATTTTATTGGTGTAGAATCTGGTTGACGTTGGATTAAGCTAGAGTCGAAAAAAATGAGATCACCGTCGGTGACTTACAAAATAAAGTTCCATCTGAAGTCGGTGGTGGTGGCTTCGGTAGAACCCTCTGACGATCAAGTCAGCTCTTCTGACCAACAGAAATGGAGTGCTCGGATATCAATTTAATAGAGTTTTGGAAAGAAGAAGAGAGCTTAGAGAAAATATATCTAGAGGATTTCATTTCATAGATGGAGCTTGATTGATGGTGATGGCCATACCGTCCGGTAGTGGGCCGCTCGAGGCTGCATGAAATTCGATACGAAGAGAAAGATGTCGTCAGACTGATAGTGACAGCCATAATCATCTGGTAGTAGGTCGTTGGAGGCTGCATGAAATTTGCTATGGAGAGAGAAAAGTTGTCAGATTGATAGCGATCGTTCGTCGAGATTTAATAGCCATAGTTTGGAGGAAGCATAGTTGGTTGGTGAAGAACTTCGACATATATCAATTTCAGAGGAGTTCGGACTCCTGAAGAAAATATGTTTAGAGGAGATCATCCGAAAGGAATACTAGCTAAAATCTGAAAGCAATCCACTGAAGGAATCCAACTGAAGGAGAAGTTCGAAAAGAGTTCGGCTCCTGGAGGAATCCAACTAAAGAAAAAATCTGAAAGAAGTTTGGCTCCTGAAGGAACTTGACTGAAGGAGAAATCCGGAAGGAGTTTGACTCTTGAAGAAATCCGACTGAAGGAGAAGTCCGGGAGGAGTTTGGTTTCTGTAAAAATTCGACTGAAGAAAAAGTTTGGAAGGAGTTCGGCTCTTATAGAAATCTGACTGATGGAGGAGTCCGGAAGGAGTTTGACTCCTGAAGGAATCCAACTGAAGGAGAAGTCCAGAAGAAGCTCGGCTCTTATAGAAATCTGACTGAAGGAGAGATCTGAAAGGAGTTCGGCTGCTGGAGGAGTTCGGTTGGGGCTCGATCGCTAAGGAGTTTGGCTTGCTAAGATTTGGCCACTGAAAGAGTTCGACCGAAGGAGGTCGGCTAAGGTTTGACCGCTAGAGGAGAATTCTCGATCAAAGCTCTTCCATGATTACCAGCTGCATTAGACTAAGCATCAGACTAGATTTCAATGGGAGCGAGATTTATCCCCAATAGTAGGCTTGACTATTTTCTTTTATAGTGAGGTCTATTCAATCATGTGAAATGGTGCCATTAAACCTTCTTCTATAATGAAGTCTACTAGGACTCTAATCTGACCTAGTTTTGTAATCAAATATTTGAATATTAATAAAACAAATTTTTTTTTACTTATACCTCATTTTCTTTGTGATATCTGAGTATTTGACTTTCCACTGAAGTGCTTAAGGTTGTTTCATGAACATTAGGGTTAGCTAAGTTAAGCTGAAGTAGTGGACTATGGTTCTTTGTAAAGTAATGGGCTACAGTCCTTTGAGATTGGCTCAGACCTTTGCCCCCTATTCTTAGCAATGTTAGATTGAGAAAATGGACTATGATCATTTAAATATTGGATCTATAAGAGGCTTGAAGTACCTATACTCATTTTGCAGATATTGAGATTAGCTTCCCTTGAGGTTAAGATGATGACTTTGATCCTTTATGAGCCTTTGGGGCTTTGCCCATATTTTCAGCTTCATTAGGCTGAGTTTGAGAGGTTGGATCTAAGAGGCTTAAAGTAATTCTAGTTAGCTCAGACCTTTACCTCTCATTCTCAATGTTGTCGAGCTGATAGACTACAATTCTATTTGTAGCTTGAAGTTAGCTCCTCTTGAGACACCCATTCCCATCCTAAAGAGGTTGATTTTAGGAGTTTAGCTCATCGAGCTTTCAATTAGTTGAGTTTTCTAAATAGCTTGCTCTTAGGTGATCTAGCCGCATGTGCCTCCTCCCACCCAAGACTAGTCTTTGTTAAGTCTTTTTGTCGACTCATGGCCAGTTGAATCGAGGTCCCAATTAATTCTAGATTTTCTCCATGGGAGGACTAGGATTTTGGCTCATCGACTTTGCCCCCTAGACTCATAAGCTCATGGAATAGAAAGCCAATCACTTCTAGGTTTGCTCCCTAGCCATGTGGGATCATAAATTGGAGGCCGCAATCAATTTTGGGTTATCTCCATCTTTAAGGTCTATGGTCCCTTGGAAAATGCATCCAACCTAGAGCACTTGGATTCCATGGGATGGTATTTAGAGAAAAGTTGAAACATGATATTATTAATCATGAGTAATAAGTGGTACAAAACTTAATGCACAATTTTTATTAAGATTATCAAACTTCCAGATTCAGGGCATGAATGCTATCAAGCTTCTCGAGCCAATAGGTGTTGGGGTGGATGACGTTAGTTACTGTATATGAGCCCTTCTATTTTGGTGCATGTTGCATGGCAAGCCTTACACCTCTTTATCAATTCAATTACATTCTTATGAAATTATAGTGATTACGCCCATGATCAATCGATTATCATCTTGCCTCTCAAGGTTCACCTATCTTGATCATTGACTCCTCACCCTTGTTGATCGTCAACATATCAATTGATGTGCCTTCACTGGATAAGGGCATCAATTGTATTTTTTGATTGTAGGCACGTCTCAATGTCATACTTGTGATCCTTATGGAACTAAAAATATTTGCTCCAACTACTTCTGCCGGCTGGGGCCTTCATTTTCCGAGGCCAACATAGATAATCATGGTCCTGGATCTCTATCAAGATTTGAGATCTTGGGGTGTTAAGAGATGTATATGTCCGAGGTGGGCTTCTTAGTTTTTTGGTGCCCCCATCTTTACATCTAAGTTCTCTTCTTTTGGAGTTTCCTTCTCTTCTTGACTCTCTCTCTTTTGGCTACATTTTCCTCTAGCTGCTTCTTCGAGCAACGATAACCTTTTCAACATTGGTTTACTTGTCTGCCTAGGATAGTAGCTCAGCCCTTGGGAGGCATTTTCTCTAAGGATAGGCTAAAACGGGAATTCTTTAGCTTGTTTGTGACTGTTGCTATAGCGATGGAGTGGTACAGCTCATGAACCTCCAATGCTTTGATGTTGAAATGGTATATATAATCTTGAAGGGATTATCCCCCCTATGCATGATGATGAATAGGTTGGCCAAGATCTTCTTGTGTCATTTGTTATTAATAAAATGATTAAATGGCAGCCAAGCTAGTTAAAGAAACTAACTGAGCTAGGTTGGAGGCTTGAGTACCAAAGCTGAGCAGCTTTCTTATAGTAGGTAAAACTCAGAATGTTATTGTGTTAGTAGAACCTTGCAGTAATGTAAGAGCTTTGAAATTTTTCTAATGGTCCATCAACTCTGAGGTACCATCATATAGCTAGAATTGAGCCATTCTAAACCTCCTCAACAAGGGCTCCTCTATTCTTTCTTTGGTAAAGGAGGTTTCGTTTGTCATCTCCAGATCATTGCTCGCTTCCACATTCCTCCCTATAGTGCTTTAATTTTGTTGTTCATTTTCTTAATCTTACAATTGAGATTGATCTTCCTCTTGGAGAGCCTTTTTGGTCCGCATCAAGGGGAGTCACAAGGCTGGAACCTATCTTAGGGTAGGAGCCAAAATGGTTGCATCTTCAGCCTCACCTAGGGTTCTTAAGGTGAGAGGGGTCTTGATCTATATCGGGCCATCCTAGTGGTTTGGTTGGCTGGTTGGCAGATTAGTATTTTGCTATTGTATGTTCTACACTGCGGTTGTGAAGGCTTGCACCTTCCTGATGAGCATATTACATTGCTCGATGTTGACAACTCCTAGGATCAATTGAGGGGGTTGAGATATTTAAGGATCATTGTTGCCTAGAAATGTAGCAACGCAAGAGGGGGGGTGAATTTGGTTGTTTAAGAAAAATTTAAACCAAATTAAAGTTTAAGCAAGTATGTGCTTCTATTTAAGCTAAGTTGTGTATTTGAGATGTATATAATGCAAGCAACAGCGAAATCACGATATAATTAGGGCTATGTAAGAATTTAATCAAGCTAAGTAAAAATTGAAAGTATGCAAGATAAAAAAGAAAAGGGATAACACCAACACAAAATAATTTATAGTGGTTCGATGCATCATCGCACCTACATCCACTCTCCAAGAGCCCCTTGGGAATTCCACTATAATCTCTTGACTACAATGTGTTTGTTTTAACCCAAGATCATAAATAAATTCAGTTGATTTTCTAGGAACACCAACCATAATCTTACACCAATAGTTTTTCGGGCTCACTATTAATCTAGTTGATTTTCTAGATCACCAACCATAATCTTATACCGATAGTTTTTCGGGCTCACTATCAACTTAGTTGATTTTTTGGATTCATCAACCATAACCAACACAATATCCAATTCTAGGCTTGGATGAGCCTTTATCTCAAGTTTCTTTTTCCCAAAGAAACCTGTAAACAAATCAAAATACAAAGATAAGTAATTTCAGCACAAAACCAAAAATCATAAATAAACTTTTTTGATGCACCAAGAAGATATTGATTGATTGGCTCTTTTGAAGCTTGAACATTCTTCTTTGAAGCTTGAGAAGATGCTGGAGATGATGGTGAAGATTATCCTTGAAAGCCCTTTGAAATCAGTACTTGGTTCCTCTCTTTTCTCTCTTCTTTTGATGTGCAATGAATTTCACTCAAATTTGAAATATTTTTTCTTTTAAATTCCTTAATTTTTCTTTTCAAATATTTTTCTAGCCTTTTATACTCTTTGTGATAGCTTTAGGCTCAGTTCTAGTCATTGGAAGCCTTGAAATGACCGTTGGAGTGGAGAAATGATTGTTTAAAAAAATTACAGAAAATTAGCCATTACGATCATGGGTCGGCTCAGTTTTTGACTAGGTCAGCTCAGTCCTAACTGGATCGACTCAGTTTATAGCTGGATCGGCTCAGTCTTCTGAATATTAAAAAATTGACTTTCTATACTTTCTATCTTTTGCTTTCACTAAGACTAAATCGGCTTAGTCTCAGATCGGATCGGTCCAGTTTGCATGCCATGCATGCTAAAGACCATTTATGATCATTTCTTCTTCAAATTTCTTTGTAGACTAGACTTATCTTTTTTATCTTAATTTAGTCTTTATTTTAACCTCTTGAAAGATGTATCCATTCTAGAATTTTTTTTCTAAAATTTTGAGTGATGAATCTCCATTTGGATGAGTGAAAATATTTGAAGTTTATAAGCTCTTGAAATTTATAACTACACATCCTCACAAACATCATTAGTAATTTAATAATTTATACTCAAATACTTTTATTATCATCAAAATCAAACTAGGGTCAATAATCTTCTTCTTTTTGATAATGATAAAACTTTGAGTATATGCATAAAAATATAGTTTAATGTATTTCAATAAATTGGCTAGTATAAGTTATGAAGTAATAATATATATAAATATAAATGCACACACACTTCATAAAGCTCTAATTAATATTTCACATAATTTTTATACTCATATCAAAATAATATTTTAATCCAAATCAATGAGTATTAAGGTTCCAAGCATGAAATTCATTGAGCTTCTTAAATATTAATTCTTTAAGTATATACTCAATATACCTCTCTCTCTTTTTGACAACATCAAAAACTCATGGAAAAAAATAGAAAAAAATCATCAAAATCAATATCAAGATATTAAATTGAGAGATGTATCAAATTCATAAAGTCAAATCAAAAAAATCATCTCTCCTTTTGAATGAATATTTTTTTATTTTTTAAAAATTAACTTAAATTCAAATATTATAGACCCTTCTTCTTTTTAAATGAATATGATCTTTTAATCAAATTTTTAAATATACACTTTTAAGCTTTAAGAAGAATAGAATTTTTCAGAAGATATGATCATGAAACTAAGCATAATATATACTTTAATATTCAATCTTTTTTTCTTAAAAAATTTTAGTCAATTAAGCTCAAAAAAAGTATATATCAGAGATGTATCGAGCAAAGAAAAATGAATAGTATCAAAGCAAAAGATAGTCATATTTTTGAATTCATTGCTTTGAGTAAAAATTATTTCAAAATAAATAATTCATAAGGATTTTGCAATGCACATCAGAAATTTAGGATCAAATTTGAATTTTTAAATGAGTTTCAAAATTAAGTTTAGAAATTTATTTTTAAGAAGAAATATGTAGAAAATTTAATTTAGCTCCAATCATTTGCCAAAAATGATTATGCAAATCAAGTTTAAAGGTTGGCACACAAAAAATTCAGTATTATATTTATCAATGAGCTTCAAAATTATAAGAATATATCAAAATCAATATATTTAGAGAAAGAATATATCTCAAACTTATTTTTCACTCCAAAGAGTTATCAAAAATGATTTGATAAACAAAAGCATGCATGTCAAATTGAATAAATACCTAAAATCTTAATTTAAGAAGATCATAAATAAGTTTATTGAGAATTTAAGTTCATATTTATTTTTTCTTGACTCAAATTAATTAAAATTTTCAATCAAATCAAATTAAAAAATATCTCTCCTCCTGTTTTTCATATTTATAGTTAGATTAATTTATTTTTCAACTTTCTTCCCCTCTTTATTTCAAATCAAGCACATTTAACATGAATTTAACTACTAAATTCAGATTTTCTAAAATTAAAAGATATTTTTAATTTCAAAGATCTTTTCAATTAAATGATCATTTCTTCTTTAATATATTCTCCCCCTTACTTTTGCAAACAAGAACATTCATAGCTAATTAAAATTATATTGATTTAAGTTTCTCAAATGAATAATTGATAAGGAGAAGCTATTAAGTCATGCTGAGTTTTAAGATAATTTCAATTCATAGCATGATATATTTCAACATTCATTACTTTCTTTTCATAAATTTTAGATTCATCACTTTCTCACAATGCTCCCAAAAATCAGAAATGATATTATGAATGTATCAGAGTAAATATATAGTCCTAATACGTAGTATTCGAATAAAATTAGAGTAAAATATATTATCAATACAATATACATTTGAGAAGAAGATTGTTTGATATCAATTATAAAAATAAATATCTCTTTACCAATTTTGATACCTATTAAAAAAATAGCTTAAACAGTAAATATCTTAGATATTTTTTTTGATACAAAGAAAATCTATGAAAATCATTTCTTTCTTATCTTGAGAGGTATCAATCAATTTGAAGCATAAAGGTATCAATCTTATAATTTATTTTAAGGAATAATGTCAATCATATATTCATGCAAAATAGATTTAAGATATTGCATTCTTTTCTTTTGCCAAAGATAAAGTAATAGAGTATAAAGCAATAATGGTCTATTTGATATCAATTGTTAAAGCTTTTGATCAAGAAAGATAAATCGATTAAATTCATATCAAATTATTTTGATAGATTATTTTGAATTGATATCAATAGATCATGTAAATCAATTCATAGAGATTTTTTTTTATTTTTTTAATTTAATTTCAGACCTTCCTTTTCTTAAGAAATACTACTTAATTAAGTTCAAAAAAGATATAAAATTCTTCGAATTTATCTCAAATGATATCATATCAACCATAAAAAATTAAATTTGAGATAAATACAAGATAAAATAATAGAGTTTAAGGCAAGAGTAAACTACTTGATACCAATTATGAGAATTATGATACTAATTATAATAGTATTCTTGAAAAGTTTTACTTGATACAAATTAGAAGAAGTTTGAACCTATATCTTTTAAGAACATTCCATTTAAAATAGAAAATAATCAATTTAATTCTTCTTAGTATCAAATATTTTGAAATTCAATCCAAATAGCAACTATCCAGAAAGAATTATCTTTATTCTTTTGATCAATATAGATTTAGAAGCACATATCTTCCTATTGAATAATGTTGGATATATTAAATAGATTCTCAAATTCAATTATGGAAGAGCTTGAAGATCTAAGAGGAGTAATTTCTCTTATTATCTTTCAATATAACTCAACCAAAATTTTTAGTTGGAATAAGATTAAATTTAGAAAATATCTCTTCCTCATTTTGAATTCAAAATTAACTTGGTCGATAAAATATAATTTTAATAGTGCATTTTTCTTTTTCTCAAGATCATAGATTTAAAAAGAAATACTTCTCAAATTTAATTAAGGATCAAAAAGCTCAACAAAAAGATTTTTAGAAATCATCAAGTAAAGTATTAATTAAATTCATAAATCTATAAAGACATATTCAAGAGCACTTTTCAACTTAAAAACAGCTCTTGAATTTAGATCACATAAGATCTTTTCATCCTTCTTACATGGACCAATTTATAGAAAAATATTATTAAAATTAATCAAATTATATCAAATTTAGAAATTATAGCAGGGTGTACCAAATATTTTGCAATATTTGTGTATCAAAGAGTATCAAGATTAAATTTGTGGTACACTTTATTTTTCTCAAATGCATGAATGCAAAGCATTTTCTTAAATACAATTAGACATAAGCATTTCAAAAACTCATCTCTTCTTTTCAAATTTAAGTGTCTACTTTTCAAAACTCATCTTGTTGTTCTCAAATTCAAATCAAAGTATTTTTAAGCATAGAGTATTTAAGAATTCAATATTGAGATAAGTTATTATGTGAAATTCAAACCATCATCTTCTCAAAAAAATATTACTTATTTAAGTCCAAAGAGACATGAAATTTTTAATTTTATCTCAAATTACTTTAAGAATATAGTAGTGTTAGTCAAGTTTTAAGACTAAATGATTAATTCTATTTACTCCAAAAGATTGAGATAGTAATTTACAAGGCAAAAGCAAGAATACCAAGCAATAAAAATTATTTTATAAAAATTATTTACCATAATATTCACTCATGCAAAGTTCATCAATAAATTATCTTTTAAAAGTTACTAAAGATTTTCAAAAATGAGTCAATAGAGTAAGTTCACTAAGATAAGTAAAGCATAGATAATCATTGATAATTTTATAGTACAAGTAACTTGATTTTAGTATTCCAATAACATTTTCTTCCCTTATTTTTCATAGTAAATGCTAAAAAATTAGTATTTTTATGTTTGTCCCCCTTTTTTCTTTCAAATTGTACATATTTAAGCTTAACATTTTTTTCCTCCTTTATTTTACATGTTGAGATATTTTTAGTCAAATAGCCTTTTAAGAGCAAAAATTTTACTTTCTCCTCCTATGTTTTATAACCAATGCCATAAATTGAGTTGTTTTAAAATTTTCTTTTTAAGTTGTCAACAAATAACCATGATATGTATATAAGTAAATATAACAAATGATCAAATTAATTGAAGGCAAAAATAAAATTGATGCTGAATATAAGAGTTTGATATTCATTGATTTCATAAAGGATGTTTTCAAAAGGATCTTTATAAGAATGACAAACATCAAGATGATCAAAATGTATGATATCTATAACTAACAAAAATGGATTACTAGGGAGTACTAAAGTTCTAAGAAAATAAATCCTAGCATCCTAAGAAGAGTAGGTCGGTATATCTTTAAGAAGAAAGTTCAAGTTGACTAGATAGAAAGGATAGTCTAGTATCTCCAAATAATTGACCTTGGTTATGTACATACTCCCTCGCTAAAGTGATAGCTTGAATCAATCATATTGATTTCTTTCTGATCAATGATTGTACCTCCATCAGATCTCATCTTATCTGCTGTGTCTGTGAAGTAAACTTTTAAATTTTTGCACAAACAAAAAGAATGATTCTAATGAAAAATCTATCGATAAATATATTTTCTCATCCAATATACTAAATAATCAATCTGAGCTCTCTGGATGATTGATTTATGGAGGTAAAGCTACTATTGTCTAAACTACTAGATCCTCAATCCTGACATCTATTATAGCATGAGTGTAGGTATGCAAAGTGGAATCTTCTGGAGAATTTGATGCACGACTAATATGAAAAAGATCCTATTGGTCATAGTAGTCGCATTTCTACACTCAGTTGATTGGCATTAATATCCTCAATGCCCTCGACATTATCTCAAATTAACATAATGTTTAAATATATCACTACTTGAGACAATCTAAGGTATTCCTAGTATGCATCCAATATTATCAATATTCATCTCAATCTACATGCCTTTTACTTTGAAAATTAGACTTTCAACTCTTATTTTTATGCAACCATAAAATTCTCTCGCTGATCCAAGGTAGCTGGGCAAATCCAAGAAGCAGATAAATTTTCAGTCCATTAATAAATATCTTTAGTCTCCGAGCTAATCTTATATCATCTAATATAATATGGACACTTCAAACTTCTAAGTCTAAATTTTCAACCCTAAATATTATGTTTTCAAAGAATTCTTGAACTGAGTTCAGATAAATCAAAAGAACATGAAATTTCTTAGCCTAATCTCTTAATTTTCTATATCATTAAAATTCTTTCTTGCTCTAGAAATTCAAGAATTATTTTGAAGCTTGGTCCTTCTTTCTTGTATGGAATAATGATTTGAAAAAGTCCTAAATTTTTAAATTTCTACATGGAACTTTCTCTTTCCTTGTGCCAATTACTTTCAAGGTGCCATTGGAAAACAAGGACCACAAGGATAGGATGGAAATGAAAAGAAAGATCCAATTTTGATGAAAGTGAGGTTTGAAAGCAATTATGACTCGAGAAATATGAAAATAAAATGATAAAATCTTAAAATATTTTTAATTAAGAAATTTATCTCAGACATAGGGATCAATTCCTTACTAAATAGTTTTTCTTCAAGAAATCATGAGTCGATTTCTGAATGCAGAAAATAGTTTAAGGAGTTTTGATTCAATGTGAATATAGTCAAATTGAATTGGAATATCAATAATAAATCAATTCAATGATCAAGAATAATATTTGATTTAAAATTTATAAATCAATTTGCAGAATCAAAAATTAATCAATTAGGGATATAATAATTCATCAATTCAAATGAGATCAACTCAAGAGGACACTAGATAATAACTCTATGAATTTTGGTTTAACTAAGAAATTTTGCAAATCCTTAAGAGTCAAGCTAAGATGCTATGCAAATCAACAACATCAAGCATACAATCTTTTATGACTAAATATCTTATCTTGATATTCTTAGTTCATACATTTTTTTTTTTACAAATTTTAAGAGTTAGATATCTTATGAAAATGTCAAAATTTAATTTGTAAGATTTGCACATAAATGATTTCTTATACAATCAAGTTCATTCTCAATTATAGAGTGTGATCATTATAAGTATAAATAAATCATCAAAATCAATCATTTAACTTAAGTAAATTCAACAATCAAGATAGTATGATCCGAGAGTAAGTTTAGCCTTTACAAACACCATCATCCATCCATCCAAAGTATCCATTTTTAAGAATTGACTCTTTTCATGTCCTTGGATGCTTGGCATACCTACAAAAATTATTTTCTAATTTTTGGTATCCAAGCCATCTTGGATCCATTAGGGTTAGAGCATATGGTTCCTTTTGGAATCCAAATTTGTTTAACCAAAGTATGTCTATTTTTAAAAATATTATATTTAAAAATTTTGTGGCCTACTTTATTACATTTGAAATAAACTATGGAATGATCTTTAGATAAACATTTTCCAAACATATCCTTGACAAATTTTTATTTTTCTAAATGATTAAAATCAATTTCAGCTTTATGAAAAATAGATTTTTGACTTTTCAATATTAATTGAAGCTTTTCATAACTAAATGTGAACTTTTCGGTAGTTAGCTTTAATGTTTCAATCTCTTTTCTAAGTTTACCATTTTCATCCATTAGAGATTTTTTAGATTTCAAAAGATTTTTTTTTCTTCATCTAATATTTTCTTTTCTTTCAAAAGGTTACCTTTTTCCATCAAAATCTTATTCTTTTCTTCATATAAAGATAAATTTAAATTTTTAAACTCCTTATTCAACTTAACATGTTCTTCAACTAAAGATTTTTTAGATTTGAGGTATATTTCTTTATCTTTAGCCAAAGTATCTTTTTCTCTTAAAATATCTTTTTTTCTAATAAAAGTTTACTCTTTTCATCAACTAAAAGATGATTAGATTTTTTGAGCTCCTTGTTTTTTAGCCTTAATTTCTTAAGTTCATCCATTAAGTCATTAAAGGCTTCATATAATTCATCAAATGTAAAGTTGGAAGAATTTTTAAGATTTATCTTATTTTCATTAGCCATGAAGCAAAGATTAGGGATACCTTCTTCCTCTTTTTCATTTTTCTCTTCTTTTTCTTGCTCTCCCTTAATCAAAGCATTCTTTCTTTTGTGTTTCTTTTTCTTCTTCTTCTTTTCATCTATATAAGCATTGAGGCATAGGTTGGGGTGAGCTTCATTCTCTTCATGGGAGCTCGATGTTTTTTTTTTATTTTTTCTCCCATAAGTCATTTCCAATTTCTTCCAAACTTTCTTTACTGAAATACAAAAAAAAATTAGATTGAACTCATTTATATCTAATGAACAATAAAGTATATTTAAGGCCTTAGCATTTAGTTAGATTATTTCTTCATCATCAAATAATGCATTGTGTGTGTATGGATCATTGATTATAATCTTCCATAAATTATAACCATGTGATTGTATGAAGATTTTTATTCTAGCTTTCCAATATGTATAATTTGATCAATTTAATAATGGAGGTCTATCTATAGAATATCCTTCATTAGACAAAAATTCTATTTGGATTGCCATGATTTTTAACTCAAGACCGCTAGGTCAACAAATAATATTAGAGCACCTGCTCTGATACCACTTATTATCCAAAAATATAGCAACCCAAGAGGGAACGTGAATTGGATTGTTTAAAAAAAATTTAAACCAAATTAAAATTTAAGCAAGTATGTGCTTCTATTTAAGCTAAGTTGTGTATTTGAGATGTATATAATGCAAACAACAGCGAAATCATAATATAATTAATGCTATGCAAGAATTTAATTAAGCTAAGCAAAAATTGAAAGTATGCAAGATAAGAGAGAAAAGGCACAATAAAAATATAAAATAATTTATAGTAGTTCAGTGCACCCTCGCACCTACATCCACTTTCCAAGAATTTCTTGAAAATTTTACTATTATCTCTTGACTATAGTGTGTTTGTTTTAACCTGGGATCATAAATAAATTCAGTTGATTTTTTAGGATCACTAACTACAACCTTACACCGATAGTTTTTCGGGCTCACTATCAATCCAGTTGATTTTTTGGATCATCAACCACAACCTTATACCGATACTTTTCCGGGCTCACTATCAACCTAGTTGATTTTTCGGGCTCACCAACCAAAACATATACAATATCCAATTCTTGGCTTGGATGAGCCTTCATCCCAAGTTTCTTTTCCCCAAAGAAACTTATAAACAAATCAAAATACAAAGATAAGTAATTTCAGCACAAAACAAAAAACCATAAATAAACTCTTTTGATGCACTAAGAAGAGGTTGATTGATTGGCTCTTTTGAAGCTTGAATACTCTTCTTTAAAGCTTTAGAGGATACTAGAGATGATGGTGAAGATTGCCCTTGAAAGCCCTTTGAAATCAGTACTTGGTTCCTCTCTTTTCTTTCTTCTTTTGATGTGTAATGAATTTCACTCAAATTTGAAATATTTTCTCTTTAAAATCTCTTAATCTTCCTTCCCAAATGTTTCTCTATCCTTTTATATTCTTTGTGATAGCTTTAGGATTAGTTCTAGCCATTAAAAGCCTTGAAATAGCCATTGAAATAGAGAAATGATGCTGCAAAAAATTAGTCGTTACAATCACTAGGTCGGCTCAGTTTTTGACTGGATCGGTTCAGTTTATAACTGGGTCAGCTCAGTTCCTTAGGTATCGAAAAATTGGCTTTCTGCACTTTCTGTCTTTTGCTTCCATTGAGACTAGGTCGGCTCAGTCTCAGACTGGGTCGGCCCAGTTTGCATGCCATGTATGCCAAAGATCATTTATGATCCTTTTTTTTTCAAATATTTTTATAGGCTAGACTTGTCATTTTTGTCTTGATTTAATTTTCATTTTGACCTCTTGAAAGATGTATCCATTCTAAAATTTCTTCTCTAAAATCTTGAGTGATGAATCTCCATTTAGATGAGTGGAAATATTTGAAATTTATGAGTTCTTGAAATTTACAACTACACATCCTCACAAATATCATTAGTAATTTAATAATTTATACTCAAGTACTTTTGTTATCATCAAAATCAAAATAGGATCAACAATCATATTAGGAAAGATTGGACTCCAATTGATTAGCAGCTTTCCTGTGATTGTTCCTTTTGGATCTCACGACTTTAGATCTCATTTTACTTTGTTTCCATGGACGGTGCCAACCTGGATGTGGATTGCCTTTATTGATTTGCATGACAATAATAGGTCAGAGAAATCGTCGGAGTTGGTTCATGCCAAGCCTCCAATGCTTAAGTCAGAGGATTTGATGACGTGGGAGAAAGAAGGAATAGATAGAAGGATCGGAGGGGAAAGAATTGCTTACTTTTCATAAAGAGGTTTTAGGTTTATTTATGGCCTTGGAAATCAGAGTCCTCTCTGGGTCGCGCTCAAATTGCTTGAAGTTATGCTATAATTGACTGAGATTGTGCAATAACCGTTTGAGGGTACATGGCCATGCCATACCCATCTGGGGATATGCTGTAACCTTCTTTAAGGCCATTTACGCATGCACGAACTCTTGGCACAGTGTAAGGAGCATGCTTCCATGTGAAGGAATTTTGCTTGAGGTAAGAGGGCTCTAGGCAGCATCGGGTGGCTGTCAAGTTGAACAGCTATATATCTGGTCAGGGTTGACTTGGCCTGATTATATCGAGGAGTTGCAAAGCGTGTGCCGATTGCCATATCAATTGCGAGCTGGACAAAGTCTGGTTGTACCACATGATTCTTATTTTCTGCCATGCATGCATGCTTGAAGTCAAGGATCTCCATCATTGATTTTGTTATACTAAACTTTCATGGTAAGTAAGAACTACGATCGATCGATAACTTTGCTGATGATAATAAACTTGGACAGGGTAGATTTGTCCTAGTTTGCGAGGTAGGTTTTTTCTACTACAGGGCACGGTAGCACACTACCATTTGATCCTACGGTTAGTCACGGGACAAACACTCGGGAAAAAGGGAACATATTCGAACCAACCAAGTACAGCAATTAGTAGGGTCGGTAGGAATCATGGACAAAATTTTGCCGTGAAAAGGTTGCCCAAAGTTTCTATGCAGGGCGTACATGAGTTCACAAGCGAATAATATCCGCTAAACTAAACTAATTTACCTTAAGACATCTATCACAGTGTGAATATAGAAGACTTGACGCTACCCAAGTATCAATGTCAGACATTCTTTAAGCTCTTGTTTTTGCGTCCACAAGGAAAAACTGAAGCAATAAGGCTTTTCATCTTGCTTCTTATGATACGATATGATAGAGCCATCCTCAAATAATAGAATAAATTAGTAGATCAGATTTGCGACTATAATATTGTCATATGCACAGAAAAGTAAAGAAATTTCATTTAATTCTGTTAAAATCATTTGAAGCACCGTACACGGTTCGATGCTATGCGTAACAAGAAGTATACCTTGCGAAATTGGTAAACTTAAGTAATGATCTTCCAAAACTAAAACTCATGAACGCAAAAATTCTGCTTGCTCCCTGTACATGCAACACTGCTCCAGTGAGTAAATGCTTACAAATACTTCTATCTAAGTGAGTCGACCATGTTGATTCCAGACATCCATATGCAGCTATATGTATCTGCAGGTAAATGGATGTTACGAGTAATGACCAAAATCAAAACCGAAAAAGTGGAGGGACGAAAAAAATGGATGAAATTTTATTGCATGGCTACCCAAAATATCAAGCTTAGAAAGCAAAGAGTGTGATGATTCCCTCGGATTTTGCCATGTACAATATTTCCCCATTCATGATCATCAACAGATGAGACTTCTCCCGCAGCTTACAATCTATTCAAATATTTGAACATCTGAAAAGTCATCAGGATCCAGATATCTTTCTTTGGTTGTCTGCATTAACACCAACATAGACAAACAGGAACATAGCATAATGCAGTCATAAGATTAAGAAAAGCAAAGCATTTCCATGAGCATATTTATCATCTTGCTTCCACCGTTACCTTGCAAAGTTGCAATTGTCTTCCATTTGTGCAGGGAACAAAATCTTTTCAAAGAATTGGAAAGGATTATGCGTGTCTGAAAAAATAAATACGTCAACCAATTGGAAACATCGAAGAGACATATATTCCGAATGTATATAAAATTGTTGGGCATTGGAAGCAACTCCTTGCAGACCACCTCACCTATAATGTTCCCACACTGAGAGGACAGGATAACAAAATTTCACTAATTACCACAACCATAGCCACCAAGGCCTCTTGCAGCTATTTTGTTTATGCTTTATGGATCCTCATTCACCAAGAAGACTCCATAAACTAATTTCACTGATAAATTCATTAAATAGTTGCTCAGAAGAAATACATACTCCACGGACCAAAAAAATGACTAATGTCGTATAGCAGGCTTGAAAATTCCTTCTATAAGTTGTGTTCCTATCAAAATGACACCGTCGTACCTTAATGTTTGGAGGAGGAAAAGATGGACTGGAGGTTAGGGACGGCAAAAATTGACCTAACCTGCCAACTCGATTCGCGTTCAACCTACCTTAAACATGTTTATTTTTGAATTAAATAGATTCAAGTCGTAAATGGGTTAATCTGTTTATGCTATTTAATAAACATGTTAGATTCAGATTTCAGATGGCTGACCAATTTAATCCGTTTAATCCATTTAATAAATGGATTGGAATAGATCAGGTCGAGTCGGATTATAACCCGTAAACCCACGTAGCTTAAATCCTTTAGGCTCCCATATATATTTCTTTATTCTTTTAGTTTTGGTTTCTCGGTTTCAACTCTTTTAGTCTTTCCTCCTCTTGTCCTTTCGTCTATCTTATAGGGTTTGGTTTCTTGATTTCTTCCTTCACTCTTCCGTAGCTCCACTCCTCCTCCAGTGCTTCCTGCTTCCTTTTAATAGTGGCTGGGATAGTGGGGCTCCTCCACTCATCTTTTGGTGGGCAGTTCTTCCAGCTTTCTTTCCAATGGCGGTTAGGTGAACTGTAAAGCCTCCTTTTCTCTCACGATTTTCTTTGATTTTTTCCTTCGGTCCTCTTTCATCACCGCTTCTTAAGAGAAGGGCTTGTCAACACTCGGCCATCACTGAGAGAAGGCTTGTACTGCTTGGCACCTTGGCCACTCGAGATCTAGGATTTTTTTTCTTTTTTTCTTTTCGTGGTTGGTGCTTTCTTCCCCACCGGCAATCGCTAAGGGAGGTTGGCCGCTTGAGATCTGATTTTTTTTTTCCTCTCTTTTGATCTTTCCTCCTTCCATTTTCTTAAACTTTCCTAAAGTATCTTTTTCTTAATTCTTAATCTAGGGTTTTCTAAGCTTTCATTTGATTGGATTAGATTTTATGCTGGAAAATGTTGACTGATTCTTGGTTGAACCATCTTCTTATTTCTCGATTGATTATTTTATTTGGTTTTTCTCCTATGTTCTTTCTATTTTTTTTATTATAAATGGTTCTCCAAGTTCTTTATTGCTTGCTGCCTTTTGATTTTTTTTAATATTTATTCTTTTTAATTTTAATGGGATGTATATGTCGTTACGTCGGTGATAATAGTACATGATTGCATCCTGTTTCCTTAACTGATTTTTTTTTCTTAATTTTTTTCTAATCTACATGATCTTGCTCTTCATGGCTATGAATCTTTTTTCCAAAATTGCGATTAGTTGTATCAAATTCAGCTGTACAATGATATGGCATCTCCTTATCAAATTCTTCTTGGATTCATACTTTTTATATTGCTTTATCCTCCCTTTTTTTTCACTGTATGGTTGCAGTCTATTTCACTTTGATTTTGTAAAATCTCATCTTTAATTGTATCTAATGTGGAGGATTCTTGTTTGTTGGATGATCAAGTCTAATTGTAACTATTCCTATTTTGATATATATATTGTAATTGTTCCTATTTTATAAGATCAAGTCTAATTGTAATATACTTATTTTTATAGGATAATTTACTTTTGCTTTTCCTATTTTTTATGTAAAAATTATGTTTATATTTCTCAACATATGAATATAAATAAATCATGTAGACTTATATTAAAAAGAGTATTTTGAACCAATGGACCTACACAAGATGATGGCTTTTGGAGTAAGAAAAAAAAGCGTGTGCTAAATCTTTGCAGGCGGTACTAGTTTCATCTGTATTCAATTTTTTTTTGGTTTTTATGTAACATCGTATGATGCATATTTAGTTCTTGAAACCAGGCATTTTTAAGCCATTGTATGATGGATATTTAGATTTTATGTAACATTCTATAAAAAAAATAGTTATTATTTTTTATATTATATTGATCATTTGATTGTTGTTATTATATAACTCTATTAATTTAAGTTTATTGGCTTTTATATCTGATTTGATATTTATATTTAAGTTTGTTGTTAAGTTTGAACTAAACTGGTTAAAATTTAAATAGTATTGGGCTAAAGGCCCAAAAATAATCAATTTTTTTAAGCAAACAAGTTACAGGTCGGGTCGGATTGGTTAAATAGGTTATCTATTTAATAAACAGATTAAATGGATTAGATCGGATGACCTATTTATTAAATAGGTCAAGTTTTGACATGTTTAATAAATAGATCGGATTCATATTTGATATTTTTCAATCCAATCCGTATCTGATCTAATCCATTTATGATCCGACCCGATCCAATTGTCATCCCTATTAGAGGTACATAGAACAAAATCTTCCATCATCACATTATGAGCCAAGAGCAATACATCACTAATCATCAATAGTGGTAGTAGTAAGAGTTTGGCCTTCATGGAGGTCATCGACAAATACTTGAGCTCAAGACCATTGCTCTACCAAGTTCCTTGGGTTACCATTCTAGTAAACTACAAGCACCTCATCTCCTTTAGGTGGAAAAGAGGGTAAGAAGATGAAGCAGTTTGATGCCATACCCATGATGGTTAGCCATTTGATTCTAGGTCATCCATAGCTCTAGGATCGAGTTGTCACTTATCTTGACCAAGGCAACACCTAGACCTTCACTCCGAGTGAGCGAGAAAATATTATGCCTCGGCATGATGAGAAGTTGGACCCCAAGAAAGCATTTGAACCCCAAGTTCTATCCATCAAACAATTTGAGAAGGAAAGAAGACTAGCATTGTTTACGCCATTGTAACCCCTAAAGCCAAGGCATCCTTAAACCTAAACCGGAGCATCCGCTAGAGAATTTGGTACCTTTAATTAAACTTTCAGGATGTCATCCTTGAATACTTGCCTGATTGGACTCCATCCCATGCACCACATGCAGCATGAGATCGATCTAGTCCTGGGAGCTCTTATCAACTAACCAATCATACAATGGGATAAGCCCCACCGAGCTTGAAAATTGATGTGACAGGTTGAAGGAGGGTATAGGAGGGTGTCATAAGAAAAAGCCTCGACTAGGTGGAGTCTCTGCCCTAGTCATTTCGAAGATGATGTATATTAAAGAGTGTGCATTGATAGTCAAGCTATAAACAAAATTATATGGTTCTCGGTGAGACTTGACAATATGCTCAGCTTGCTAACTAGCTCAGCCATGTTTCAAAAATTGATCTAAGAAGCAACCATCGTCTGATCAGGATTATATTAAAGGATGAATGGAAGATACCCTTCTTATACTTTCTTTTGATCTAACCAACTGTTTAGACTCCACAATCGTACAGCTGGTGGTTAAGAGCACGTACCATATGGATTAAACTAGAGCAAGGGAGAATCACTAGGTTAAGAGAGTTTGATTATGATAAACTTTACCATGTATAGATAGAAGGAGAAAAATTAGACCAAATATATAGGCTGAAAGCCTTTAATTTGATCTTGAAAATAGATTGAGGAGTTTAAAGTGGTGATACAAATGTTATAATTGTTGCAAACCATAATTTGAAGAAACAGATCCAAAAAATCAAGAAAGCAGGATGATTGCATCCAACCCTATCAATTTTGACACTGCCGAACTAGAATAGCTATAACTTTCTGATCGGATATCAGAATCCTTATTATGACCTTAATTCGAAAAACTCTTTTTTTCGAGCTCTATGAGCTTGACCGCTATGCTGTTATGACTTATTTTTTAGTCTAATTCAATTATTTGGCAGCTTAATAGGAGTTCTGAAGATTCTAGTCCAGTTAGGACTCTTAGTCTTTTTCTATTTTATTTAAAATTCTTACCGTGAGTCATAATTTAAGTATGTTATTATTTTTTCTCTATAAATAAGATCTTTTAGACCAACATTGTAATCAATTTTTTTTGTATTATTGAATTAAAAACTCTAGAAGAGAGTACTCTTTCCTTTTGCCATTTTTTCCTTATTTCATTTGTCTTTCTCTCTTCCCCAAATAAACACCATGTTAGGCTGCATCAGTTGGTTTCAGAGTCTAGTGATTCCTTGTATGGTGGTTCTTCTCTACAATCCAAATGGCGGATAGTGGTTGCAAGAAGAATTAACCTATAAATCAGATGGTGACAGCCCATGATGAAATCATGCAATGGGAACGAGATCTGATGTTGGAGTGTGAAAATTTGAGGAGATAGCTGATGAATTTGATGGTGTGTATTGCACTGTTGGAAATCGACATGCGAGATTCAAGACAGAACGAAAAGATTATAGATCTGATGAGAAGGTTCAAATTTTGAGAACCCATTCTGTGGAGGTGTTTCCACATGTCGATGAGAAGATCATAGTGATTCATTCGAGTAATCAAGCCACTGGTTCGATTCCATCAAAATAAATTTATCTGAATATTTAGATAGTCAACAAACGAAGATGTTCCTCAGTTGGCTTAATCAAATCGAGCACATCTTCAAATACAAGAAGGTATTTGATGGCAAAAAGGTAAAGCTTGATGTCCTAAAATTGACAAATCAGGCTCCTGCTTGGTGGCAACAACTAAAGAAAATCAGAGAACATAGAGGCAAGCTAAAAATCTAGGACTGGAAGAAGATGAAGAAGGTATTGAAGGAGCAATTCTTGCCTTTCAACTACATGCAGACCCTATGCTAGTGCCTGCAAAATCTTCGACGAGGGTCTAAATTTATGGATTAATACATAAAAAAGTTCTACCAACTGATCACTAGAAACGATCAAGTGGAGAGTGAGGAGTAGATGGTCACAAGATAACTTAGTGGCCTACAGTAGCAGATCAAGGATGCCTTGAGGCTCCACCCCCTATGGATGGTCAAGAAAGCATAAGGCTTGTGTCCAGATTATATTCTCTCCTATAGAGTAACCAAGTGCCAGAGAATCAGGAGGACATGTGAGGTGATATAGTTTCTCCCCTCCTGTTTGTGTTGCTATTGAAGCAAGATCATCGAAGGCAACCCTAACTAGATCATCAACTCTGCGATGCTACAATTATGGCAAGATTGGACACATGCAGAGCAAGTGCAAGAAGCTTATTGAATGGTTCAAGAAGCAATTGCTAATCAAAGAAGAAGAGCCATCTTACAAGGATCAAGCACCTATCTATAATGAAAAAGAAAGAGAAGATGATGGTACTTTATTATTTGGGAATAGCAGAGAGGCTCTAATTATTTGAAAAAGTCTACTTATTCCTATAAAAAGGAAAGAAGATTGGAGGTGGACCCATCTTATACTTGCTACACCATCATTGATTGAGGTAGCTATAAGAACATCATCTCTCAAGAGGCCATCTCTAAGCTAAACCTGATCATAAAGAAGCATTCTCAGGCATACAAGCTATCATGGTTTCGAAAAGAGAGTAAGGTGGTTGTCAATAGTACTGCCTTATTTTATTTTCTTATCAAAAAAAAAATTCAATGAAGTTTGGTGTGATGTTGTTCCCATTAATGTTTATTATCTGCTTTTGAGGAGGCTTTAGTAGTTTGATCACAGCATCACCTATAATGATTGCTAAAACACCTACACATTATGGAAGAATCATCAAAAGATTACTCTAGCATTAATGAAGAAAAAAGATTTGCCTATAACAAAGCCAGAGACTAGCACCAATCTTTTGATGAATTATTTTTTCTTGCAGAAAATATTGGATTCTTCAAACTCGAGGATGAGTTTTTACTAGCTTGGGGCATATGATACAAACATCTTAATTAGTGCAAATCATGATTTGAATAAACAGATTTGAAAGATCAAGAAATTGGGCTGATTGCACCTAATCCTATTGATTTTGACATTGTTGAGCTAGAATGGCCATAATTTTCTCATTCGACATCAAAATTCTTATTATGATCCCAATTCGGAAAACTCTTTTTGAGCCCTATAAGTTTGGTTACTATGTAATCATGACTCATTTCAGAGCCTAATTTAATTATTTAATAGATTAACAAGAGCCTGGAAGATCTAGTCAAGTTGGGACTCTTAGTCTTTTTCTATTTTATTCAAAATTCTTAGTATGAGTCATAGTTTAAGTCTATTAATAATATTTCTCCATAAATAAGGATCTTTAGGCTAATGTTATAATCAGTTTTCTTTTTACTATTGAATTAAAAACTCCAGGAGAGAGTTCTCATTTTTTTTGCTTTTTTTTTCTTATTTCATGCATCTTTCTCTCTTTCCTAACTAAACGTTGTGCAAGGCTACATCAAATGGTCTCAAGGATATAGTCAAATATAACCATATTTTAGGTCAAAAAGACATGATTATTGGCCAAATAGTCGCAAAGCAACCATGTTGACAAACGTATATAGTGGAGGATAACCACTAATAGTTTTCAAAACCATCAAGAATAAAGGCCAAACATGGAAGCAATTGTTAGAGTGTATAATTAATATCAGTTAGTATAAATAAATGAAAATTATCATTGTAGAAATCTTATGAAAAGTGTATCTCTATCTTATCTTAGTTTTACTCTACCTTTTATCCTAAAAAAAGTATACCTAGCTTTCTAGGATTTCCCAACACTATATCCTTATCATAATTTAATGTTATATTCTTCTACCATCACTACTACAGAAAAGAGCGATGGCAGCATATACTACGGCAACGATTTTTGAAACCATTGCAATAGAATCTACGATAGTAGTTATTCTAATCGCTGCCATAGGTCTGACCTATGACAGTGGTTTACACTAACCGCTGCTATAAGTTCGGCATATGATAGCGGTTTATACTAACCACTGCCATAGATCAATATATGGCAGTGGTTACATGTAACCGCTGTCATAGATCAGAACTATGGTAGCGGTTAGAGTTAACCGCTGCCATAGGTTAATCAAAGAACCACTGTCGTAGGCTCAATGTATTGTAGTGATTAGGCATAACCACTGTGATATCTTTTTTTAAATTTTTTTTAAATATTATATAATTTTAAAATTTAATATTCATCTTGATCATTTATTATCTAAATAATTATCATTAGAGTATCTTCACAAAAAGCCACCCCGATCCGACGGCCCTAGTTTCATCGATTAGAAAAATTTGATTTCAATGACCATAAACAACGATGCAATGATCTAATAGATGAAGATTTTCGATGGATTCAAAAAATTATAACGATGATTTTGATGATGTTTGTAGCATACTATCAAAATTTTACTTCAATCGGATATCGTTATCATGATTAATTAGCATGGAATGATTTCAGCCATTTAATGAAAAATGAGTGATCAAAGGACCAGACGACATTCGATTATGAGATAATTTTTTAGATAAATAATCTTGACTACTATTTTATGAAGAAAGCAGTGCAGGATTAGCAGTACTACTTTCAAAAAAAAATAAAAATAGCTAAAATATAATAAAAAATTAATTAATCTAATTAATTAATTACTGATCATATCAGAATATTAAGTCCTATGCTAAGGATCTAAATACAATATGCATGCATTCATATAGATCTGAAAATAAAACTATGCAGCAAACTCTTTACTATATCTATCTATTCAGAACATAATATCTTTTCACGGATAGTTGATCACTATAATCTGAATTCATTGGATAATGATCTATTATCACACCATAGCCACACACGTGTTCGATCTCTATGATTGGTCCACATGGAGCTCTTGATCCCAATCAGCCCCACTGGAGTGCTAGCTCCTCGTCGGGACCTTCAATGGCTGATCACGATCGATCCAATCGACCGTCTTCTTTCTAATCTCCTAGATATTCTAAAAAATCAAAATATGTGCTTCATAGGATGATGAAGTGGTGTTTTAAATTTGGTGGGGATCCAATGCTCACAGCACTCGATCTCTCCACCCAAACCTAGATTCTCAAGTCTTAGGTTTCACTCGGTCCAAAAATTTTGACACACTGAAAACCCTCTAATGCCCACTCTATATGGAGTTTTTCCATGAAACAAGTTTTCATGGAAATATGACTTTCTAATCTATAAACTCTATTTAAATTATATCTAAAAATTAAGTATCCTTAGATACAAAAATCAGAAGAGAATAGAAGCATGAAGGAAAAATAAAATATTGTAGGACTCTGCTCACCTTCACTCTAGGATTTTTTTTTGCCTAGAACCAATGCCCAATTGCTTTAAAATTTTTACCACAAAAAGATAACCCCTTAGGCTTCACACACAAAAATTCTCATAATTTATTGAATGAAAAAAATAAGTAGAAATTTCATATGGAGTGGATAGGTTAAGATTGGTTGAACTAGTTTCAACCAACTTCTAGTATTTGAATTCAAATGAGGTCTTATCCTTTTCCAATGCCTCATCCAAGAGGGTGATGAGAAGAAAGACTCTCCTTCTACTCATCCTCAATTAGAAATTGCCAAAAAAAATGTGCGACAAAAGATAGGTAGGCATGGAGAATAGATAAAGAAGAGATTAGATTTTTCAAATTTTAAAACAACCAAGTTGAATTCAAAATTTAATTTAGTTTGAACTGGTCAAACCCTTGGACCAGGTCAAAGGCAAAAGAGAGGAAGGGCGCACATTCATTTCTACATGAGAAATCTCATTCAAAAATCAGAGGAGGGCGTGGGTCAAGGTGGAAAAATCAAATATGGTGGACGCTAGGGAGAGTTTGAATTCAAATCTTATTTGACTTGGTCCAAATTGGTTTCAACCAAATCCATTAATTTAAATTAATTAGATCAGGTTAAACCAAACCAAATTAGACTTAACTCAAACCAATAAAATTTAATCAAATTAGAAATTAATTAGATCCAGATCCTGATCAAATAAGGATCGAATCTTTTTTAGCGATTAGGTCATCTTATGACCTGATCGGGTCAAATCCAATCGAATCCAATTTGATCAAACTTGATCAAATTTTTATCACTCAATCAAATTGAGCTAATCAATAATCAAATTACTAATTAATCCTTCAATAAATATAGAGTCTCAATCGGATGGTTGTCTGGGCAACAGAGTTTCATCAACATGAAACTCCTGAAGAGTTCCAAACCAATGAGACTCTTGAACCTAGTGTCCCAAACGAATCAAACTCACGATCATAAAGTCTCAGACCAGTGGAACTCTTGATCAAAAAGTATCGAATGAGTAGGACTCAGAGTCTCAGTCCATTAGAACTCTTGGTTATAAAGTTTCAATCCAATGGGACTCTTGACCATAGTCCCAAGTCATCGAGACTCTCGATTAGAGAGTTTCGGACACAAAGGACTTAGAGTCCCAGTCTAGTGGGACTCTTAGTCATAGAGTCCCAGTCTAGTGAAACTCTTGACCATCAAGTCTTAGATCGTCGAGACTCAATATCAACCATCAGATCAAGTAGAAACTCCTATTGTGTATGACCCTATAGGTTCGAATCCTAAGCCGATAGCATAGAAACTAATTTTCTATAGCAATCGATATGACCATCTAGCAATGGTATCCAATGTCTAGATAGGTCGAATAATTGTAATGCAATATCGATGAACCTGTGGTATATGATTACCGTATAATTCATCTCCTTAACCTCGATGCTCAAAGGATGATTTAGGATTTACTGTTAATCCTAAAATTTATCCATAGTATATTTCAAAATTTAGCATCCATCATATGGACTATCCCAGACTATCCCAACTGAGAATTTGCTAAATTGAAATACAGCAATGCACTTGCTCCAACACTTGGAGGGGTCAATCATATCTTGACTCACACACCGACAAGCCAAATACTTGACTACACCCAGTAGCCTTCCATCACTGAATTAGAAATTCAAGTAGTCCAGTATCTAAGTACAGTGAGTTGCTTGTAAGTCACCATGGTGGTCTCAGATCTAAGAAATACTTATTTCCATATCCTTCGAGGCTAATCTGAAGGAAAATCTTAATTTTTTGGATTAGGTTCGTTCAGATCTGATCAGATCAAGAGATATATTTCAAAAAATTTTCTCTTGGATCTATATCAGATCTAAGATATTTTAGATCTGATTATTATTATTTTAAAAATTAAAATAAAATTAGATAAATTAAATCAAATTTAACTTATCTTGATATGGATAATTCTATTACCTGTTGATGATCCTATTTGCAGCGGAAGGTTCTGGATCTAGCCACGCAAGCGCTTGGTCTCTATCGGTATCCACTCGGACTGGATCTAGAGGTCCTCTTCTTCTCTATCATATCTTCAAAAATTAGATCTGGATCTGATCTGAAGGATCTTCAAAACTCCTTTTGAAGATCAGCAGTCGTCCTTTACAGCAGCGCAGCCTTCTGGCTTTCAATCGTCTTTCTTTGATCTGAATCGCACCAACCAAAAATCCAAAACTCCTTTTGAATGTGGAGAGGAAGGGGAGAAGGTGGTTTGGTGTGGAGGAAGAGGGGAGAGGCAGCCTTGGGGTGTGGGAAATTATGATTCAATCATTATCTGAGTTGGGCGCAGGGT
>QRFJ01001535.1:598960-675700 GCA_006176705.1 Cocos nucifera | reverse complement strand
AATCATCTCATCTGAGTTGGGCGGAGGGTTCTTATTTATAAACTGACTGTGATCCAACTTCTCTTCTTCTCAACCAATCACAACTCTTTGTGAAATCATATCTAAATCTGATTGATGGAAATAGAGTTCCCTGGATTCTTCCTTAGAGGGTGCCTAAGACTAGTCAAAGTTGGTTCTTAGAAGAACTCTAATGAAATCACATAAAAGAAGATGGAAGTACTTGTCAAACAGGACTCCTAGCGCTCCAAGTTTGCACACGCCAAGGGTGGCGTGCACCCTCTTTTCTGCCAGGTTCTGGCAGGCAGGACAGGCCCCCACGCTAGCTCTCCAATAGCTGCATGGACATGTGGTCAAAAGTCAAAGTGTCATGGTCAACATTTGATCAGTCAAAGGTAGACTTTTGACCCAAGTCAAAGAATAAGAAATGGCAGATGACCAAAAATGGTAGGTAATGTCCTGTACAAAATAAGACAACCTTTTTTGACTTGGACAACCTAGTCAGACCATATGAAGGTCCTCTGATTGAGCATAAACTCCTTTGGCTCAGACAGGATAACTTATTTATGATAGCAAAAGAGAACGTTAGGCTCAATCGAGTGCTAGCATGATTTTCTTGAACCTAATTGAATCTCATTCAGATCAATTTGAACTAGACCAGTTTAATTGATGACAACCAGATTCAAACCCTTGTTTGTGTGACCCAGTTAAGTTCATTTCTATATAATAATGTGATAATGTCATGATCTCTATTCATCAACAATCATCAAATCCTTTCGATGGATCAAACTTCTTCTGATTCAACAGCTAGAATGATCGATCATCTAAATCAATTCTAATTGCTCCCAAAATCCGACCAGACACCATAGCAGTATATGGTACAACCCATCAGACGCTGAAATGCACCTCTTGTGTAGCTACTGTGTGATTAAGTTCTTCTATCTTGAGCCCCGACAGATTACGGTTAAGGTAAATCATCAAACCCTAGTCTCTTGTCATAATGATGTAATCATTCGATTCGAGTCCGATGTGAAAATCTATATGAGAAACTCTTTCTATTATTTCAACTCTGCCATGGCCATGAAATTCTGGACTTGATTCTCATGATTATCATAGGACTGCTCTCTATGCCATCGAGGTAGATAGTTCCATCTTAATGCCATCCAGTTCCTATAAAGAACATGCTATAGCCAACATACACCTCAGGGGTTCCATATAGCTAGAGACGAGTAATGATGTAGGTCAAACTATAACACCTCAAGGTGAACTATCGATTGCACCTCAGATCAAAGAACCAGACACACTACTTGCAGCATCGAGTCAGTCATTAACGAAGTAGAGGGCTCCCTAATGACTACCAAGTGTGTCACAGCTCATCAATGCCTCTGTTCTCTAAACGAATATCTGTACTCTCACTCTGGTGTCTCCACACCATAGACTCAAGACATCATCTACTATAAAAGACAGAGCGGATCTGTAGCAGCATACCATCGATACAATCACCACCTTCATGATGATCCTATGATCGGGATATTGGCACTGGAGCTCATCAGACATTGAGCCCAACATGTAATATCTGGCCTTATTATCTTTGTTTATCCATTTTTTCAGAGATGCTCTATGTTCAATGGATAGACGGGCTGGTAAGGTGGGAGGGTCCTGATCCAATACATGGGTTAACTTCTCGGAATTCAAAACTATTTTATAGTTTCTAAGCCAATCTTTATAATTGGGTCCGGTTAGTCTATGTGTGTCTAGGATACGTGCTAATGGATTGGAGGCAGATATTTTTCTGTAGAGAGTCAAAGATTCTAGTTAGATACTGTAATTATGACTTGACCAATTTATTTAGGAATTTTATTTTTAAACAAATTAGCTTCCACTATTTTCTTGGATCCCTACACTTTCTCTGTAGAGATGCAAAAATCTCCATGATTAATGATTTCTAGTGGGTGGTGCGGTCTCACCAACTGACTCATCACCTTACCTAACAGTTATTGGTGATGGGTTAGCCAATGAGTGAACAACTCTTATTCAATGATTCTCTAATCATGGTGCACCCAAACTTGGTCTCTAATTTATGAATCTCACCGTATCCGAAATATTGATCCACTCCTTAGTTAAGTCAGACCCACCATTTGCATAGACTGAGTTCCTAATTGAGTCTCTCACCGTATCCAAAATATTAAGCCCAACTCATCCTCCAGCCCATAGCATCCAATGCCTAATAGATATGGTTGCATCTTCTCGGTGCAACTGAGCCACTGTATCCAACCGAGAACAATCAACCCCGAGAAGGGCCCACACATCTACAATGGTGGAAGACCTCAGACTTAATCTTTTCTTAGGAAGAATTGATTCAGGTCACATTAAACTAGACTTGTCATAGTCATAACAATTATGACTAACCTAGTGGCATGGGTTAGCTTGGATTATTGACCACCTCAGATCAGAACTGTATCAACAGATATGGCCAGGTAAGTAAGATCGGTGGAAGGAATATGCCATTAACTCGTACAAGAATGCATTCAGATCGAGTAGCTTTCAGTTAAAAATCAGTCGGTCGTATGTGCCAAACTTACCTTAGACACCAAATTATTGAGCCAGAACCAATTGGGTTAGCTTACAATTCAGACTCTAACCTCTGAGCCTAATTAGGCCTTGCTTGATCGTGACTCGATCTTGACCCAGACTTAATCCTATTAGGCTGGTCAATTTAAGCATTGTTGATCCCCTCTAACCAACTTTTGATTTGGTTTGATCAACCGCTTAAACCTAATTGAGCTACCCAAGCCCGAACCCAATATTATGAATATGTCTTAGATCTGAAATTCTTAATTTTAGATCTAATTGATATTTCATAATCTTAATTTTTAATTAAGTAGGGTTCATAAATAAAATATGCACAATAAATCCTAGGGTTTTAGGATCTAGGATTTTGTAGAAAGTAAGTTTTGGGTTTCTAATTAAGGACGAACGCGCAGCATCCCTACACATCATAAGAACATCCCATCGAATGGGAAGAGAGGGCCTTTAAATTCTTCTTCGTTCTTATGATCGGACGGCCAAGAGGAATGCCTTAATCAGGAACATGCAATACTACAAAATAGTTTTAGATTTATATCATATATCTCATATATAAATCAGATCTAATCATGGCATATTCTGCATACATCTCATGTATCGAATCATGCATATTTTCAGATCTAAATTATCTCATAATAATCTAAAAAATTAGATTTAAATTTGATCTAATCAAAATAAATTCTAATCTAGATAATTATGTAGAACTATTCTACAACTAGTCTAGACATGCATCTATCATATCTCATATGATATTTAAAATTAAATAATTTTTATTTACTATTTTTTAGATGTTATTATAACCATTATAATATCAAAAAATAGTAAATAAATAGATCTAAAATATGATTTAATCAGATTAAATCAAAAACATGCAAGACTATTCTATAGAACTATTCTATTTTAGAACTAGTCATGCATATTTTCTAATCTTAGATCTAAATCATTTAATTTTAATTTTTCTGATTTTAGATCTAATCACATCTCATGTGACATCTAAAATTATTTATTTTCTAATTAAAATAAATTTAAAATCAGATCTAAATACTTTTAGGACCTTGGCTCTGATACCAATTGAAGAGAAATCCTGATTTTTCGGATCAGGTTCGTTCAGATCTGATCAGATCAAGAGATATATTTCAAAAAAAAATTTCTTAGATCTAGATTAGATCTAAGATATTTTAGATTTAATTATTATTATTTTAAAAATTAAAATAAAATTAGATAAATTAAATCAGATTTAATTTACCTTGATATGGGTAATCCTATTATCCGTTGATGATCCTGTTTGCAGCAAAAGATTCTGGATCTAGCCATGCAAGCGCCTGACCTCTATCGATATTCACTCGAGCTGAATCTGGAGATCCTCTTCTTCTCTATCACGTCTTCAAAAATTAGATCTAGATCTGATCTAGAGGATCTTCAAAACTTCTTTTGAAGATCAGCAGTCGTCCTTTGCAGCAGCGCAGCCTTCTGGCTTTCAATCGCCTTTCTTTGATCTGAAATCGCACCAACCAAAAATCCAAAACTCCTTTTGAACGTGGAGAGAAAGGGGAGAAGGTGGTTTGGCATGGAGGAAGAGGGGAGAGGCAGCCATAGACTCAAGACTCATCTACTAAAGAGAAGCGATTATACACCAATCTTCCGGATCAATCACCATCCTCGTGATGATCCTATGGTCGGGAGCATTTTATGAGTTAACAATGATTATTCATGTCTTAAATTTTCAACTCTTGAAAATATGAATTATCATTACCATTAACTCAAAGGATGTATCACAGATACTAAATACATATGTGATAGAAAATAATCCATTTTATTGATATTAGTTAAAATTATAATTTTGCTCCTAGAAGTGTATTACAAGTGTCAGCCAATTCTAGCTTTTAGGGCACATATATCTAATATAATTTTGATAGAATAAAAGCTCCAAAGTTGATCACATTCAGTGCAGATGTACCCATACATCTCACTTGCATGCCATACCAGTGTCTCAACACTCTTTGGTTATGAGGATAACCAACTAATATGTCACACAATGATCTATACTTGATAAATGTTGTCATCCTGAGTAACAACGTATCTTTTGATCATGAATAATTTAAGAACTAAATGATAAATCCTCCTTTATCAAATCTAGATAGTCCTAAGGATTTCATCATAATACAAGAGTTTATTAGAAGACAGCAAAATTTATAATGAAAAAATACCAAAATGATAAGAATGCGATGTTGTCATTAAGACACCATGTTTATCAGTTTAATCCAACTTCTTAAAATAATTAAAAATACGTAGATAGCAGTGAGTCAGGTCGAATCCATAGAAAAGATAGTATTTTGAATTTGAAATCTTTGATTTTAAAAAAAAAAGATTTAAAAATAGAATTTATATGGTTACCGTATAATTCATCCTCTTGACCTCGATGCTCAAAGAACGATTTAGGATTTACTGTCAATCCTAAAATTCATCAATAATATATTTCAAAATTTAGCATCCATCATATGGACTATCCCGAACTAACCGACTGAGGATTTGCTAAATTAAAATACAGTGATGCACTTGCTCCAATACTTGGAGGGGTCAATCCCATCTTGACTCACACACCGACAAGCTAAGTACTTGACTGCATCCAGTAGCCTTTCATCACTGAATTAGAAATTCAGATAGTTTCATATCTAAGTACAGTGAGTTGCTTGCAAGTCACCATGGTGGTCTCAGGTCTAAAGAATACTTATATCCATATCCTTCGAGGCTAATCTTGATAGAAGAAAAGCTTCGAAGTTGGTCACGTTCAGTATAGATGTATCCATACATCTCACTTGCATACCATACCAGTGTCTCAATACTCTTTGGTTATAAGGATCACCAATCAATATGGCACACAATGATCTATACTCGATAAATATTATCGTCCTAAGTAACAACGTATCTTTTGGTTATGAATAATTTAAGGACTAAATGATAAATCCTGCTTTGTCAAATCTAGATAGTCCTAAGAACTTTATCACAACACAAGAGTTCATTAGAAGACAACAAAATTTATGATAAAAAAATACTAAAATAACTTTTATTATTTAATAATTTATATATAAGTATAATAAGTAGCACAACCATCAACAAGCTGACGATTGGCTTTGAGACATATTCTCAATAATCTTTCACTTGGACTAAAGCCAATCGATGCAGTATCTAATACCCATCTTCGATTTGAAGTCGTTGAACTCCTTCACCATAATAACTTTAGTGAATGGATCAGCCAAGTTCTCATTCTCGTTGTTCTTCTGAAGGTCGACATCACCTCGCTCCATAATTTCTCGGATAAGGTAGAAGCGGTGGAGAATATGCTTCATCCGCTGGTGTGCCTTAGGTTCCTTCGTTTGAGCAATAGCTCCAGAGCTATTGCAATAGAGCAGAACTGGACCATCAAAGAAGGATGCTACTCTAAGCTCGGTGATGAATTTTCTCAGCCACACCACTTCTTTGGCAGCATCTGATATAATGACATACTCTGCCTCACAAATCGAATCAGTCATAGTATGCTGCTTGAAACTCTTCCAGCAGACGGCCTCATCATTAAGGATAAATATATATCCCAACACACTCTTTCTATCATTATGACCAGACTAAAAATTGGAGTCTGTGAACTCCACCAATTTTAAGTTTGATTCACTATATACAAGCCACTGGTCCTTAGTATTTCTTAAATACTTCAGGATGATTTTAACAACCTTTCAGTGATTCTCCTATGGATCAGATTGGTATCTCGTTACTATCCTTAGGGAGTATACCACATCTGATCGTGTACATGTCATGGTATATGTTGGTACAGAATCTGGTTGACATTGGATCGAGCTAGAGTTGACGAAGAAGAGGTCACCATCGATGACCTGCAAAATAAAGTCTCATCTGGAGTCGGTGGTGGTAGCTCCAGTAGGACCCTCCAACGATCAAGTCAGCTCTTTTGGCCAACAAAAATGGAGTGCTCAGGTAAGAATTCAACAAAATTTTGAGAAGAAAAAGAGAGCTTAGAGAAAATATATCTGAAGGATTTTTTTTATAGACGAAGTCTAGAGTAGAGTAATAGTGACGACTATAACCATCCGACAGTGGGCTGCTCGAGGCCACGTGGAGTTTATTACGAAGAGAGGTGTCTGTTGTCATGATGTGGGCCTTCGTTGAGATTTAATAGTCAAAGTTCAAAGAAAGCAGGCATTGGTTGGTGAAGAGCTTTGACATACATCAATTCCAAAGGAGTTCGGACTCCTAAAGAAAACTTGACTGAAGGAGAAATTCGGAAGGAGTTTGGCTCCTTGAGGAATTTGATTGAAGGAGAAGTTCAGAAGGAGTTTGGCTCCTGAAGGCATCTGACTGAAGGAGAGGTCTAGAAGGAGTTCGGCTCCTAGAGGAATCTGACTGAAAGAGAAGTTCGAAAGAAGTTTGGCTCTTGGAGGCACTTGATTGAAGGAGAAATTCAAAAGAAGTTCAGCTCTTAGAGGAATCTGACTGAAGAAGAGGTCCGAAAGAAGTTTGGCTCCTAGAGGCATCCGACTGAAGGAGAGGTCCGAAAGGAGCTTGGCTTCTAGAGAAATTCAACTGAAGGAGAAGTTCGAAAGAAGTTCGGTTTCTAGAGGCACTTAAGTAAAGGAGAAATCTGAAAGGAGTTCAACTTCTGAAGGAATTTGACTGAAGGAGAAATCTAGAAGACATTCGATTGATGGAGAAATTCGATTGAAGGAAAAGTCCAGAAGGAGTTTGGCTCCTGAAGGAATCTGACTGAAGGAGAATTTCAGAAAGAGTTCGGTTGATGGAGAAATCTGACTGAAGGAGAAGTTCAACTTCTGGAGGAATTCGACTGAAGAAGAAATCCAAAAAGAGTTCGGCTTTTGAAGATATCCGACTGAAGGAGAGGTCTGAAATGAGCTTGGCTCCTAGAAGAAGACATACATCAATTCCAGAGGAGTTTGGACTTCTAAAGGAAACTTGACTGAAGAAGAAATTCGAAAGAAGTTCAGCTCCTGAAAGCATCTGATTGAAGGAGAGGTTCGAAAGGAGTTTGGCTCCTAGAGAAATCTGACTAAAGAAAAAATTCTGAAGAAGTTCGACCGCTGGAGGAGTTTAGCCACTGAAGAAGTTCGGCTAGGGCTCAGCCACTGGAGGAATTCGGCTAGGATTCGGTTGCTAAGGAGTTCGGTCGGTTGAAGGAATTCAGCTAAAGTTTGGCCACCGAAAGAGTTCGATTGGGGTCCGACTGCTGGAGGAGAATTTTCAATCGAAGCTCTTTCGTGATTACCAGTTGCATTAGGCTAAGCATCAAGCTAGACTTCGGTAGGAGCGGGGTTTATCCCCAACAATAGTCCTCCCACTTTCGAGTTCGAAATTCGAAGAAAGAAAATACAAAAAAGGCGACTGATGAAGTTCTCTTCCGAATTCTACATCCATTCAGATTGAAGCTCGAAGGAGATCTTATCTCCAATCGAGATTGAAGAAGATCTTATCTCTTATTGAGGTTGGCATTGAAGCTCGGGGGAGATCTTATCTCCAGCCAAAGTTGAAGTTGAAGCTTGGGGGAGATCTTATCTCCAGCCGAGATTGAAGAAGATCTTATCTCCCGTTGAGGTTGGCGTTGAAGCTCGAGGGAGATCTTATCTTCAGTCGAGGTTGAAGGAGATCTTATCTCCTATTGACATTGACATTGAAGCTCGGGGGAGATCTTATCTCCAACCGAGATTCAAGTTAAAGTTGAAGCTTGGGGGAGATCTTATCTCCAGCCGAAGTTGACATTGAAGTTGAAGCTCGAAAAGATCTTATCTCCAACTGAGGTTGAGGTTCAAGTTGAAGCTCAGGAGAGAATTCTGATCCCAAGTTCCCACACTTGCTGCTTATTGTGGACGTCGAGCTCGTTGTGGACGTCGGACTTGTTGTGGACGTCGAACTAGGATCTCTTTTGCAAACCAGAATAAGGTTCTGCCTTTTGCATTTGATATAGTCAGATTATCATGAAAAAGCACATGTAAGGATTCTCCACCGAGCTTCTTCCTTCTCCACATCTTTGGTCTACAGGGTTTCGACCTTTGCTCATGCTAGGATAAGATTCTCCTCCTATTCCTAACAGGCTGTAGGGGCATATTTAGGGTTGTCGTGGCCTCTCCTCTCATCTCGTCTAAAATGAACGAGGTCTTCGACTTTGCTCATATTAAGATGAGGTTCTCTTCCTATTCCTAATGGACCATGGGGGTGCATAAGGGCCATTATCAGAGCCTCTCCTCCCATCTCATCTAAAATGAATGAGGTCTTCGACTTTGCTCACGTTAGGATAAGGTTCTCCTTCTATTCCTAATGGGCAGTGGGGGCACATGAGGGCCATTATTAGGGCCTCTTCCTCCATCTCGTCTAAAATGAATGAGGTCTTCGACTCTGCTCATGTTAGGATGAGGTTCTTCTCTTGTTCTTAATGGGCTGTAGGGGTCCATAATGGCTATGGTTAGGGCCTCTCCCCTCATCTCATCTAAAATGAATGAGGCTTTTAACCTTGCTCACGTTAGGACGAGGTTCTCCTCCTATTCCTAACATGGCTATTATTGATTGCTTCTTTCCTATCATCACATAGTTTTTGCACCGAGAAATAATAATGGTGAAATGGAGGAGTTTTATTGAACGAAAATTATCGGTAGTGCATTCTCAGATTCTCTGAGTTTTAAGATCATGGGAGCATTATTCCTCCGAGCTTCTTCAAGCATTAAGTTTTAGGCCGGATGACCTTCTCTACTTCATACGGACCTTTCCAATTTAGGGCAAGCTTCCCCTGACTCTAAAGCTGAGAGATGGTAGCTCACCGAAGTACTAAGCCCCCTAGAGATAGCGTTGATGATGCTAAGAGATGGTCGATCTTCTTATTGTTCCTTCCTCATCAGTGGTTCTAGCTATGGTAGCGCCCTTGGCTGATCTTCTCTTGCTTCAGAGTGGCGTCTGTGAAGCATTGAGGGAGGCGTAGTTGTGAAATCTTCTAGGGGGAACTTCTTCGCACCCTTCCATCGAGGCTTCTTTGACAACGAGCTCGAGAAGGAGTTCGGGCTCGCTTATGCTCAAGGAAAGTCCGTGAGCATAGTCGAACTTCATTCGACCCTCCATCAACCATGGGTTTACTAGACTCGTCCATCTGCTGCTCTCCTATGGCTCTCTCATCTCTTAAATTGAAGGCTTCTTTCGCTCGGGCATATCCTTCAGCCTGAGCTAGCAGATGGATAAAGTCTTTGGGGTACTTTTTCTCCAAGAAGAATAGCAAATCATTCTTCTGAAGGCCGCCTTTAAGTACGACCATTGCAATAGACTGGTCTAGGTTTCAGACCTTCAATGCAGCAGCATTAAACTGGATGACATAAGTTCGAATAGATTTTCCCTCCTTCTATTTGATATTCATCAAAGAATCCAAACCTCGGTGCGGACGTCGGCTGCTGACAAAGTGAGTCACAAACTAGTGGCTCGTATGATCAAAGGAGAAGATCATATCCAGCTTCAACATCAAGTATCAGTTTCTTGCTACTTTCTTTAAGGTAGATGAAAAAGCTCGACATAAGATGATGTCTGGTGCACCATGGAGCAACACCATAGTCCGAAAGATTTTTGGATGATCGATCAGATCAGAGGTTCCATCGTACCTTTCAAATTGAGAAAAGTTTGAAATTCGACGGAACGAGCTCTTGCATAATTTGGAGAGAGATAGGAGGAATCAATGTGGACATCATCATGGTGAGCCGGGGTGACGTGGCCGAGCTCCTCAATTCGTCGATCCATCCTCCATAGTTTCTGATCAAGGACGTCATCTCGATCGCAGACCTTGAAAGACTTCTAGCTGTAGATGGAGAAGGTTTCTTTTGAAGAAGAATCACGATCTAAACAAGGATCCTCTGCTCTTTATTTTTTCTTTCCAGGAGCGATGGGTATACTAGCCCAAGTGCTCTTTCTTGGGACCAAATCCTGACATCTTGATGGCAGGTTTTCTGATAGAATCACCGCTGGGGGCTGTCGCATGGCCTGCACCATCTCGGTGAGGCTCTGAATCTACTGCATCAGTAGGTTAAACTGCTCTTGATCTACCATGGCCGTCGGTAGAGGAGGAGGTTGAAGCACCGGTGTTGGAGCCAAAATGGATGGATCTGGCTTGGATCTGACGGTAGAAGCGGTAGATCTCCTGGTAGTCGCCTTCTTTGGAGGTATTTCTTGAGATTAAGGGAGAGGATGAAGATGGACCTTGGAGAAGAAGATTCAAAGGATCGACTAAGCACTCCTTTAAGAATAAAGGTACCTCAGGAATAGAGGGCTCTTTTTCTAGCGCCAATCCTGTTGGCGCAGAATCTGGTTGATGCCAGATTGAGCTAAAGTTGAGAAAGAAGAGGTCATCATCGGTGATCTGCAAAATAAAGTCCTATCCGAAGTCGATGGTGGTGGCTCCGATAGGATCCTTCGATGATCAAGTCAGCTCTTCTGACCAACAGAAATGGAGTGCTCAGGCAAGAATTCAGTAGAGTTTTGGAAAGGAGAAGAGAGCTTAGTGAAATCATATCTGGATGGTCCCTTTTATTGATAAAGTTTGGAGTAGATTAATAGTGACGACTGTAACCATTCGGTAGTGGACCGCTCGGGGCCATATAGAGTTTGTTACGAAGAGAGGTATCCGTTGTCGTGATGTAGCCATTCATTGAGATTTAATAGTCAAAGTTCGAAGGAAGCAGACGTTCGTTGGTGAAGAGCTTTGACGTACATCAATTCCAGAGGAGTTCGAACTCCTGAAGAAAACTTGACTGAAGGAGAAATTCAGAAGGAGTTTGGCTCCTGGAGGAACTTAACTGAAGGAGAAGTCCAAAAAAAGTTCGACTTCTAAAGGCATCCGACTGAAGGAGTGATCCAAAAGAAGTTTGGCTCCTAGATGAATCCAACTGAAGAAGAAGTCCAGAAGGAGTTTGTCTCCTAGAGGCACTTGACTGAAGGAGAAATTCGAAAGAAGTTTAGCTTCTGAAGGAATCCGACTGAAGAAGAAATTTGGAAAGAGTTCGGCTCCTAGAAGAATCCGACTGAAGGAGAAATATGAAAGAAGTTCGGCTCCTGAAGGCATCCAGCTGAAAGAAAGATCCAGAAGAAGTTTAGCGCTTGAAGGAATCTGACTGAAGGAGAGGTCCGAAAGGAGTTTGGCTCCTGGAGGCAATTGATTGAAGGAGAAATCTGGAAGAAGTTTAGTTGATGGAAAAATCCAACTAAAGGAGAAGTCCAGAAGGAGTTTGGCTCCTGGAGGAATTCGACTGAAGAAAAAGTTCAGAAGGAGTTTGGCTCCTGAAGAAATCTGACTGAAGAAAAAATTCGGAAGGAGTTCGGCTCCTGGAGGCATCTGACTGAAGGAGAGGTCTGAAAGGAGTTCGACTCCTAGAGGAAGACATACATCAATTCTAGAGGAGTTCGGACTTCTAAAGAAAACTTGACTGAAGAAAAAATTTGAAAGAAGTTCAGCTCCTAGAGGAATTCGATTGAAGGAGAAATCCGGAAGGAGTTCGACCGTTGGAGGAGTTCAGCCGCTGAAGGAGTTCGGCTAGGGCTCGACCACTGGAGGAGTTCAACTTTGGTTTGGTTGCTGAGGAGTTTGACCAGCTGAAGGAGTTTGGCTAAGGTTTGGCCACCAGAGGAGTTCGATTGGGGTCTGACTGCTGAAGAAGAATTTTTGATTGAAGCTCTTAAGTGATTACCAGTTGCATTAGGTTAAGCATCAAGCTGGACTTCAGTAGGAGTGGGGTTTATCCCCAACAATAGTCTTTCCACTTTTGAGTTCGAAATTTGAAGGAAGAAAGTACAAAAAAGGCGACTGCCAAAGTTCTTTTCCGGGCTCTATTCCCATTGAGGTTGAAGCTCGGGAAAGATCTTATCTCCAGCCGAAGTTGAAGCTCCTGGAAGTTTGGGGGAGATCTTATCTCCAATCGAGGTTGAAGGAGATCTTATCTTCTATTGACGTAGAAGCTCGAAGGAGATTTTATCTCCAGCCAAGGTTGAAGGAGATCTTATCTCCTATTGATGTAGAAGGTTGGAAGAGATCTTATCTCCAGCCAAGATTGAAGGAGATCCAACTGAAAGAAAAATCTGAAAGGAGTTCGGCTCCTAGAGGAGTTCGACTGAAGAAGAAATTTGTAAGAAGTTCGGCTCCTGGAGGAACTTAACTGAAGAAGAAATTCGGAAGGAGTTCGGCTCCTGAAGGAGTTCAACTGAAGGAGAGGTCCGAAAGAAGTTCAGCTCCTGAAGGAATCTGACTGAAGGAAAAGTCTGAAAGGAGTTTGGCTTTTAGAGGCACTTGATTGAAGGAGAAATTCGGAAGGAGTTTGGCTTCTGGAGGAATCCAACTAAAGGAGAAATTCGGAAGGAGTTCGGCTGCTGGAGGAGTTAAGCCGCTGAAGGAGTTCGGCTAGGGCTAAGCCGTTAGAGGAGTTCAGCTGAGGTTTGGTTGCTGAGGAGTTCGACCGGCTAAAGGAGTTCAGCTAAGGTTTGGCCGTCGGAGGAGTTCGACTGGTGTCCGACTGTTGGAGGAGAATTTTTGATCGAAGCTCTTCCGTGATTATCAGTTGCATTAGGCTAAGCATCAAGCTGGACTTTGATGGAAGCGGGGTTTATCTCCAACAATAGTATTCTACTCATATGCTATTAATCCTCCAATAAACATAGAGTCCCAATCGGATGGGTATCTGGGCAATAGAGTCCCATCAACAAGAGTTCCAAATCAATAAAACTCTTGAAGAGTTCCAAACCAATGAAACTCTTGAACCCAGTGTCCCAAACGAATCAAACTTGTGATCATAGAGACGCAGACCAGTGGGACTCTTGATCAGAGAATCTCGAATGAGTAGGACTCAGAGTCCCAGTCCATTAGGACTCTTGGTCATAAAGTTCCAGTCCAATATGACTCTTGACCACAGAGTCTCAGATCATCGAGACTCTCGATCAGAGAGTCCCAGACATGAAGGACTCAGAGTCCCAGTCCAGTGGAACTCTTGGTCATAGAGTCCCAGTCCAGTAGGACTCTTGAGCACCGAGTCTTAGATCATCGAGACTCAATATCAACTATCAGATCAGGTAGAAACTTCTATTGTGTGTGACCCCATAGGTTCGAATTCTAAGCCGATAGCATAGAAACTAATTTTCTATACCAATTGATGTGACTATCTAGCAATGGTTTCTGACATCCGGATAGGTCAAATAATTGCAATGCAATATCGACAAACCTATGGCATATGATTACCATATAATTCATCCCCTTGACCTCGACGCTCAAAGGATGATTTAGAATTTACTGTCAATCCTAAAATTCATCCATAGTGTATTTCAAAATTTAGCATCCATCATATGGACTACCCCGACCGAGGATTTGCTAAATTGAAATACAGCGAAGCACTTTCTCCAACACTTGAAGGGATCAATCCCATCTTAACTCACACACCGATAAGTCAAGTACCTGACTGCACCCAGTAGCCTTTCATTACTAAATTAGAAATTTAGGTAGTTCGGTACCTAAGTATAGTGAGTTGCTTGCAAGTCACCATGGTGGTCTCAAATCTAAGGGACACTTATACCCATATCCTTCGAGGCTAATTTTGATAGAATAAAAGCTCCAAAGTTGGTCATGTTCAGTGTAGATGTATCCATACATCTTACTTGCCTGCCATACCAATATGTCAACATTCCTTAGTTACGAGGATAACCAATCCATATGACACACAATGATCTATACTCAATAAACGTTGTCATCCTAAGTAACAACGTATCTTTTGGTCATGAACAATTTAAGGACTAAATAACAAATCCTTCTTTGTCAAATCTAGATAGTCCTAAGGACTTCATCACAATATAGAAGTTCATTAGAAGACAACAGAATTTATGATAAAAAAAAGCTAAAATATTTTTTATTATTTAATAATTTATATACAAGTACAATAAGTAGCATAATCGTCAACAGGCTGACGATTGGTTTTAAAACATATTTTCAATATTTTAATCACTTTTATAGTAATGATCATAAAATTTAAATTAATTTTATAAGAACTATTCATGTTAAGCAGATCTTGTAAAAGCACGAGCATAATTACCAATAGAGTTTAAGAATGGATATCAAGCGACGTATAGTTTTGGATCGTTTTTGAATCTATGATTTAAATTTTACAATCACCATCATAAAAATAATTAAAATAGTAGCAAAGATCATTTATCTAAAAAATTATCTCATAATCGGACATCGTTTGGTCCTTTGATCACTTATTTAATGGCCAAAATAACTCCATACTAAATTGACCATGATAACGATATATGATTGAAGTAAAACCTTGATAGCATGCTACAAACATTACCAAGATTGTTATTACATACTTTTGGATCCATCGAAGATCTCCATCTATCAGATCATCATATCATTATTCATAGTCATCGAAATCAAATTTTTCTGATCGATGAAGCTAGGGCCATCGGATCAAGGCGGCCTTTTATGACGACACTCTAATGATAATTATTTAAATAATGAATGGTGAAGATGAGCATTAAATTTTAAAATTATGTAAGATTTAGAGAAAAAATATAAAAAATTAATTTTTAATCTATTGCAATGATTATTGAAAATCACTGTCGTACATCTATAGTAGTAGTTTTATAACCACTACTATAGACATATAGCGGCAATTTTTAGTAACCGCTGTCATAGATCTACAATAGCAGTTTTCAAAAATTGCTACTATAGGTTAGGTTATTTTCAACCCGCCTTCCAATTATTTTCCTCCGTCGATTGCTCTCTCTCCCTCCTCTCTGCTATCGGTGAGACGTCACCCCTTCCTTTCCTTTCCTGCCTGGTGCCACCTCCTCCTCCATCTCCTATTGGCTCCTCGATCGGTGCCGCCTCCACCCACGCCTCCTCCTTCCCCAATCGGCGCCGTCACCTCTCCCTCCTATCTTTCCTTCCCCTTCTTCCTCGACCTAGGCCCGCGGCTCCTTCGCCAGGCCACCGCCCGTAATCCACCCCCTGCCCTCCCTCTAGCTCCATCCGCAGCCCACCCCCCGGCCTCCCCATCACCGCGCCACCCCCCTCCTCCTCCTTCCTCCCCCTTCCTCGGTCGGCTCGACCACTAGCTCTGCCACCTCTCTTTCTCTCCTCTCTCCCCTCAGTCCAACTGTTGGCCCTAACCCCTCCCTGCTCTCCCTCTCTCTCCTCTCTTCCCTCGACCCGAGCCCCCCTCCTCCCTTCTTCTCCAGCCATCCCGACCGTCGGCTCCGCCATCTTCTCTCTTCCCTCGGCCTGACCCCCACTTCCTACTATATCTCTCTCTCTTTTCTCTTTCTCTCTATCTCTCCTCTTTCTCTTTCTCTCTCTTCTCTCTTTCTAACTCACTGTCTCTCTCATCTCATAGGTGATCTCTAGCATCGTCATCTTCTTCTAGCACCGCTGCCGACGATCCCTAGAGCTCTTTGAGTGACCTCCTCTCTATAGCCACAGATATGATTTTTTTTAAAAAAATTTATAGTATTATTTATTTATTATTTATAATATTTATAATAATATTTAATTATAATTTTTATAATAAATATGATAAATTTTTATTATAAAAATTATAATTATCCATCGATCGTGGAGCATGTCGGTGGATTAGAAAACTCCTACTGGCTGATTCTAGACCATGTTGATGGATTCTAGACCGAAATATGCCATGTTGGCAGTCGTGGATAGTCCTAGATCGTGCCGTGTCGACGGTCATGGATGGCCCTTGGGCCATGCCAATCAATAAGAAAATCCTCATCGATGGATTCTAGGTCATGGGTCATGCTGGCAGATAAGAAAACTCTTATCGACTGATTTTGAACCATGTCAGTAGGTTCTGGGCTGAGCCATGCCATGTCAGCGATCGTGGATGGCCTTGGTTCGTGCCATGGATGGCCTTTAGGTCGTGCCGATCGATAAAAATATCTCCACCAATGGGTTCTGGGCTGTATCGACGATCGTGAGCTATGTCGATAGCTAAGAAAATTCTCACCTCCACCGATGAGTTATGGACCATACCGACAGCCTTGGGCCATGATGTGCTAGCAGTCTTGGATCCTAAGATGATAGATTATTTACTTACTGCTTATTTACTTATCCCATGACTCTCAACCTTGAATCATGAAAACATAAACAAATCAACTTACTGCTTTGCTGAATGCTGCCTTAGGATGATATCAAGAATCCATAATGCTTCTTGATAGTTTTTTGTATCTTAATATACATATAAATATATAATATAGTGATGCATTATTTACTTCTTGATTTCAACACAAGCTAAGAAAAAGATTCTAGAAAGAATTTTCTAGGTGTTTATATCTTATTACTTTTATTTATTGCATTGCATAATGATAGATCCGTCAATTGATTAGTGTACATAATCTTCAGCATCCATACATTTATATATAATTATATGGATGAAAGATTTATGTACAATGATCAATTAATTATTCAATTTAAATAGTTTAAAAATTATAAATAATTTTATGGATAATTTTAGTAATCAAACAGTATGCTAAGAATTTTGAATGAAATTTTAGACAGTATTTCTCTTTTATTCTTCCTACACGAAAGAACTAAGAAAAAATACTATCAAAATTTTATTTAATCCTTATTGCATATTGTTTGATTACTATAATGAATCTATAGAATTAATATAATTTCTGAATGAGATGAGACCTATCTTTACCTATTAGTTGATGATAGGATACATTTATTGCATATCTGAAAATGATATTTAATGTGAATTTCATACATGATATTTATTTTGATCCCTATTTATGATGTATTTTTTATTTATACTGCATATTTATTTATAATGCATTAGTATATATTGTAAGTTCTACACATGATTTAATTATAGTATCATCAATTTTTATAATGGATAAGGAGTGGATGAAGTTTAGTAGGCTCTTATCAGAATATGAGGCTGAACTTCAAAAATTTCTTGATTTTGCTATAAAAAAATTGAGAACCACGGACTAATCCAATATCCTTGTAAAAAGTGTATGGACGGGTCATGGCTACCTCGTCAAAATGTAAATGATCACATCATTATTTATGACTTTAAACTCAATTATGAAATTTATTGAAATCAACATAGTGAGGGCAGGCCGCAAGGAGGCGATCAATATGATGGGGGAGTAGAATAAATAATTCATGATATTTTTTTATTTATTGGTTGTAATGATAGTGCATCTATGTCCATGTCTGATCCTATGGTTGGTGGAATGACAAACAGTGAGAATGTGGAAAAGGTCCATAAGTTGATGGAGGATGCTAATATTTTATTGTATTTCAAATATGAAAGGATGGTGAAACTTGAATTCTTAATCTGATTATATCATGCGAAATGCTCCAATGGATTCAGTAATAATGGAGTGAACTGCATACTAGAGCTTTTATGAAACATTTTTTCGGACAATGCATAAATCTCAAAGAATAATTATGAGGTATCGAAGATTATTAAATAGTTGGGCTTTACTTATACCAAGATACATGCATGTCCTAATGATTGCATGCTCTATTAGGAGGGAGAAGCCAACCGAAATGAGTGCACATGATGCAGTGTATCAAGATAGAAAGAGAATAAAGATGGCACATTGATCCATATATCTCAAAGTTAATGTGGTACTTTTCTTTAATTTCAAGACTACAAAAGTTGTTTATATCAGCAAGAACATTGAAGGAGATGAGATAGCATGAAGAGGACCGAATAAAAGATAATGCATTGAGACATCCAGCTGATGGAGAGGCATAGTAAAAGTTTAATGAAATACATCTCGATTTCATATAAGAGATATGTAATGTGAGGTTGGGCTTGTCATACGACAGTTTCAATCCATTCAAGCATATAAATACCATCCACAGTGTATGGCCAGTATTTATTCATGTTTACAATCTTCCACCATGGATGTGTATGAAAAAATTCTTTGCTTTCATGATAGTACATATCCCTGGATCGATGGAGGTAGGTAATGATATTGATGTCTATTTGTAGTCTCTTATTATTGAGTCGAAATAGTTGTGGAGCATTCAAGGTATTTCAATTTTTGATACTTTGCTGAATGAGTCATGCTCTAATATCGGGTTGGAGCGCACAGCGCTTTTATGGATAATAAATGACCTTCTAGCCTATGCCCTAATATCAGGTTGGAGCATGAAAGGTGAGCTAGCATGTTCGATTTGTGAAAAAATATTCAGTCTAGAAGGTTGACACATCGAAAGAGCTTTAGCTATATGGGGCATGGATATTTCCTCTATTGAAACCATCCATATTGAAGGGATGCACGCTTCTTCGATGGCATTATTGAAGAAAGTGAGGTGCTTGACCAAATGTCTGAAAGTAAGATATTGAGAAAGTTGGATGGTCTCAGTGTTAAATTTAGAAAAAATGATTCAATTGATGGTAAGAAGAGGAAGCGTCGATCAAAGAAAGATGACACACACTTTAATTGAAGGAAAAAGAGCATCTTCTTTGACTTGCCATATTAAAAAATAAACTTATTGCGTCACTGCTTAGATGTAATGCATATTGAAAAGAATGTGTGCGACCTTCTATTGGCAACAATCTTGAATATTAAAGATAAGACCAAGGATGACTTGAATTTTTGATTTAACTTAAAAGAATGAGGTATTAGAAGATCACTCCATCTAGAGCCGATAGGGGGAGAACAGTGGAGGCTCCTTCATGCATGCTATGTTATGAATGCCTCCGAATGATCCACATTTTTTTATATGTTGGAGTACATAAAGATCCCAGATGGATACTTAAGCAACATATCAAAGTATGTGAATAGTAAGGATGTCAAACTTGGGGGACTGAAGACTCATGATTATCATATGTTGATGCAGAAATTGATCCCAATAACTATTTACTATGTATTGCCAAAAAATATCAGAATGGTTGTTATTCATCTTTGTAATTTTTATAGAGATATTTATGCAAAAAAGTTGCTTAAGAAAGATGTGAAGAAAATGAAGGTAAGAGTGGTGACTATATTACGTGATCTGAAGAAGATATTTCTACCATCATTTTTCATGGTTATGATGCATCTCACCATGCACCATATGAGAAAAGTTGCACTTAGAAGCTTAGTATTCTGTCGGTGGATGTATCCTACTGAGAGAAATATTCAAACTCTGAAATCTTATATAAAAAATATGAATCGCCTGGAGGGATCCATAGCAGAAGGTTATTTGGATCAAGAATGTATGAATTTTTGTATCATATACTTAAACAAGCTCGAGATACATCGTAATCGATCAATGAGCAATCAGGATGATCAGTATGAGCCAATTAAATCTGCATTTGAGTCCATTCCATAGATAGAGTTTCCACTTCATACCATCTTACTAATTTGAACATTAAGAAAAGAGATAAGACGCATGGCTACATACTCTTCAATTGTGATGTCATTGAGCCATACATAAGATGAGTTACTCAGTCTTGTTTATTTCATAATAATTAGAAGAAAATACTCAATTACATCTAAATTTATTCTTTGTTTATGTAGCAAATACAAAAAGGTCATAAGAGTAAAATATGACACTCTTAAGTATGCAGGAGAAAGAAAAAATATACAGCAAAAAATTTTCTAAATGGTTCAAAGATCATGTTAGTGATTATATATTCTTATCTTGTATAACTTATTTGAATATGTTTACTAATTAGATATTATCTTCTTAATTAGGTGTGGAGATTACTACTCAATGATGTAAGTCCTGAAGTGCATGCTCTTTCAATGGGCTCTAATCGTACTGTGCGTGAGTATAAATAGTTCGTCATTAATGGCTATAGGTTTAATATTCATAGCAGGTCCATAAACATAGTAACATAAAATAGTAGCATGATGTTGAGTGCCACCACTGGATGTTATGCTAGCTTGAGAGATTTACAATCTCGCACAGAGGATTTGAACTATTATGGCATGGTGGAGAAGATAGTCATCTTGGACTATTATTCTAAAGGAAGGATTGTGTTGATGAAGTACGATTAGTTTGACATCTTATCACAGTCAGACATGAAGACTGATGAGTATGATTTTACTCTCGTTAACATATAACTCCATCTCTGCACTAAAGAATCATATATACTTGCCTCCCAAGCTAGTCAAGTCTTCTACGTTAGTGATCTCTTAGAGCCTTAATAGGATATTGTTGTGAGGATGGTGCCTAGGCATATCTTTGATAATATCGAAGTTGATGATAATGTTGGACCATGCATGCAAATTATATCTCTAGGATAAAACTTATCGGATACTATCGAGATCCTAGATATATTTATCAAGAGCGATAGTGATGTCCATATTATAGATGCCACTAGATGATGACTTCAATATTTTGGTATAAATATTAGAGTCTATTTATTGATGCTATACTAATATTATTATTCAATATGTTATATTGATTAATGTTCATTAACGTTGCAGATCACTATGGCACCAAAATACCATCTAGCTTTCACCCCCACCCATCGGCAGGTTATGCGGAGCTCGACATCTAAGGAGCAGTTGGAGCATACTCCATCTACCTCTGCATCAGCTGCTCAGGGACCATTGGTATCTACTTCACCATCGACATCTACTCCATCGATATCTGAGCCTCCACCGTCAACCATATCTCCGACACATGCATCGACACCGACATCTGAGTATACATTTTTATTATATTATTTATTTATTTTTTATATAGTATTTGTATACTTATATATTTTTATAACATATTTTTATTGTAGGTGCATCATCCAATAGGATATTTTATGGTCTCATATGCATGCCACATGTGTAGAACTGCCAACATCAAGTGATGATGCAGTATGATGCAGAAGAAAGACTAGTAAGGGAGACTGCATGGGATAAGCATTTCTTTTTTTGAAGTACTTGTGAGGTGGTCCGACATCATTCCGATATTATCCATAGACTGGCGATTGATGGATGCTGGTGTTAGAAATCGGATGTAGAAGGAGATATGGATAAGTGTATCTTAATTATTTATATGCATTTGATATATTTACATTTTGTTTGATTAGAATAATTTGATAACTGACTTTTGATAAATTTGTGTAGAGAAAGTATGACTTTTCAGATTACGAGAGGGCTCGAGATGCCCTACTGAAGAAGATTGAAGAGTTGTACCGGAGCACAAGGTCAAGCTCCATAAAAGATGGATCGAGCACTGATGAGACACTTCGGAGGAGCTTGTTTCTTGGATACAGAACTGTCCTCCGAGTTAGTAGGAGGGGATAGTTAGATACTGGAGGAGCCAAAAGTTTGAGATAAAATTTTTAATTTTTAAATTTTTTAATATACTTAAAATTATATTTAAATATTTTTTAAATACTTATTATTTATTTGAATACTTGTTAGGCTATCTTTCATTAGAATTGAAAGAATCGGACAGCCCAAGAGTATATGCATACTCTAGACCATGAGTCTATAACCAGTTGTATGCATAGAGAGGTAATAAATTTTGAATCTTACTTGATAAATTAAATTAATATTTTTTCTTATTTTTAATAAATCGATCCATTGTTATAGCCAACGAGATATGAAGTGATGCCCAATCATAGCGAGATCTTCCGATCTAGCCATATGGACAAGAAGGGCAAGTCGATGAATGCCATGATCGAAAAAAAATTTATAAATAATAAATATATTAGTATATATTATCAGTATTATAGTATTTCTTAAAAAATTTTATTTGAATTTACAATGACAGGAGCAGTTAGATGCACTCGCAAATGAAGGCCCAGACACCTCTGGCCTCCATGATAATTTATCTTAGGTCTTAGGGCCTGAGCATTTTGGAAGGATTCGATATAGGCCTAGACATACGTCGATGAGCTACTGGTCTGTGGCAAGCATCTCTTCACATACTTTCGGTGTCATCAATCGGAAGCAGCTTGAGGAGGCATTAACGCAGGAAGCTCAAGCTACAGTGCGGGCAGATCAAACTATGGCATGGGCTGCTCATATTAAGAAGCATACATCTCATCTAAAGGGTATCCTGAGCGTCATGGTAATGAGGTTTAGTGCGCATTTTGAAGTAGACTTTATGGGCCTTAAGAACATGTTGATCGATGTTTCAGCTCCAGCTCCTCCAGCTCTGGCTTCAGCTCGTGCTCCATCTTTCGATGACGACTACGATGTAAATTTAAGAGACTTATGATATATTTTTTTAAAAAATATATTATAATAAATTTTATTCAATAATAAAATTTGAGCATTTCAAAAATATTTTTATATTTATAATATTTTTTTATATTTTTTATTATATTATATATTTCTCTATATTTATCAGATAAAATATATAATAAATTAAAAATTTTATATTTTTTTATTATTCAAAAGCTATGGCATAGGTTATAAAACCGCTGCTGTAGCCAAGCGAGGCCGTAAGTTACATGCCAACCACTGCCATAGGTGCATTAGACCTATGATAGTGGTTCTACAATTACTATAATAGATAAAGCTATAACAGTGGTTAGAAAATCGCTGCCACAGCTCAATCTATGGCGGCGGTTTGGAAACCACTGCCATAGGCGATGTATGGCAGCGGTTCTTATAACCACCGCCATAGATCTATGGTAATGGCCACCATGGCAGTGGTTAGCTAACTACTGCTATAGCCTATAGTAGTGGTTACAAATCGTTATCATAGTCCTATTCTGTAGTAGTGCATAGTCTAAAGCTATACCTCCATATCTATCTTCAAATGGTAATATAATGATAGCAAAAATCCTTGAAGGTCAAGCCCACTTAGAGCAATGCTACCATCTATCCTTCCTTTGATTCTCATCATCATCTTTTCTATCTAATCAAACATTAATGGCATACCTGCATGCACCAACTTCATTGCCATTAAATACTCAGTGCCTTTCTCGACTAGCCAATCAAGTTTTTTGGGATCTCAAGTTTCCTAGTGCTTGTTCAAACGAGATTGAAAATGTGCCAACAAGTTTTTTCTAGTATGCTTAGTGGGATCATATGTAATCATCATCATATTGCTTCTAGTGGAACCTTGCTTAGTCATCATCATACTGGTTCTGATCGGACAACCATGTAGCTACCATCAAATCATATAAAAAGAGATCAAGAAAGCAGCATAGAGAAAGTGGCCATTATATCAGGTGTTAGTTGTTTGCCCAACAGCCAATAAATGTGGCATCATGTGACATCCTTTTTAGACAAATTTATATACTTTTATTTAATTAATAAAAGGGCAAGTTTATAGACATTCGTGTTGTTCATGTCAATCTACATGAATACATCCATAGAATCAATGTTAAGAAAATATATTTTTAAATAAATTAAGAATATGAGATATGTATTTCTTAGTACATGGTTCTTAAACTGCTTGTAGTCATCAGATTATTAAAAAGACAATAATAATCTGGAAAGACTAATACATTGTATGCATGTTATTAAATTAGAGTGATGAATCTCATGTCACTTGTATAAGACACCAATGCAACTATATAGGTGCTTGTTAAGAAACAAATTCATTAAGCATGACCCGATTATAGAATTATCACATAAAGTTTACTGACTTGTTAATGGCATATTCTATTAATATTACAATTATGTAAATAATCCTTAGACCTGAGGCACCATGGTTATCTTGTGTATGGGTTATTATAGTTTGACTATATAATAACCTCATGTCCTCATTAAGATATTTGAGAAATACATATATTAGCTATAATGAGTCATGCATGGAGATATGTGAGTGTGCAATATGGGATCTATTGCTCTCAAGGAAAGAGAGAGAATGTCTAATATATCTAATGGACTTGAGCTAAGGAATCTTTGGCCAAAGTGGAATGGTATTTAGAAGTAGTCCCAAGAGTAACCATTATAGGTTATGATCAATTAGATTGGGCATGTGATTGAATGAGTGGGTTTGACAAAATCTCATGGCCTTCATTCAATCGTGACATTGTGTGATAGAAGAATTTAATTGCATGATAATTATAACAAAAATATTCAATTTGATCTAATTTATTGTTATTTGGATTGCCATGATATATTACTAGATGTCACTCAGATAGTAAAAATCTTATGAATAATCATGAAATATTATTTATTAAGGAAGAACTAAATAGAGTTTTAATTCAAGACAATTAGAAATAGTTTTAATTGAGATATTAAAGAGTTAATATCATTTCTACTATCAAATAATAATGAACCTAATGGGCCACATACAATAGAATCAATGTGGATCAAAGATGAAAGAGTATTGGGCCATTAAGTCACTAAAATAGTTTAGTGGGCTTAATGATATTAATATGATTAGTATGGGCTTATTTAATTATGGAGTTAATTAATTAGTCTAGGGCTTATTGGGCTTAAGGTGTAATCCAAGATGGATTATGACCCAAGTCCTACATAAGTTAAAATTGGTGTAGCTGACTCAAGCTTTTTAGTAAATCCTAGATAATCTATGTGTCCTATAAATATATATTTATGGCTAGCCACCAAGAATAATTACTAGCACCATTATAGTGGCCGACCCTCTTTCTCTTCAAGGATAATTTAAAGGCTTCTTTGATCCGAGGGATTGATTGTATAGATACCATTGAGGCCTCATGCATAGGAGGATAAAAAGGATTGAATTCTGTCTTGATTCATTACTTTGAGATAAAACTCTAAGGGCCCGATCTTGTGGGTAAATATTATAAAAAAGTTGATTAAATTTTCTATTGACCAACTTACCCATGTTCTCATGCTTTTCAAGATGGATAAGTTATTTTTTTATGGATAGCATTTATCCATAAAATGGAGAATAGTCTTACCACCTAGAGGGTGGCTAAATCATTTTTTCATCAGTCAGTAAAGTAGATATTTAATTTTATTTTTAAGATGCCCCATCCTCATTTTCAATGCCTCCATCATTCTATGCCCAATAACTCAGTTGTCCACTTTTTTCAAATCTAAATAACATAAAGGATATTATATGAAATATGTATAAATTTTAATACCCAGGAAAATAATAATGTAAAGGAATATGGATAATATATTTCGAAGCCAGTTTTCTAATATGCTGATAGTGATCCATGATCATTTATCTAATAGTGAAGGGCCAAATTTTAGGAACCCTATAATACCAGCTATAAGCATCACAAGAGTTGAGGAGCAACCTTGCCAAAAGGACTTTCAGAGGGTCTTTTATGTGATACATATTTCATATGATAGGGGGCAACATGACAATGTAAGAGCCAATTCAGCCAGATATTACTTATGATCAAAGACCCTTATATAGATTATGGACAATATAAGTCTCAATGCTACTAGAAAAAGCTGCTAGAAGATTGAAGAAGTACGAATTTAGTCTAAAAGCAGAATAAATAAAAGCATATATAGTTAGGAATTCCATAAAACTTTCAGCCAATAGGCTAATGCTCTACTAAGATAGATTATGTTCTACAACTCCTTCACCACTTTTCAGTTCCTTCCACTCTTCTTGGAGAGCTTTATTTTAGTTTTGCAAGCATCTCCAGGACTTGTACTTCTTAACAAATGTTGATCAGCTCTACATAATAAGATTCAGTTCGGCTCTTTTGATGGGTATTGAAGATTATCAGCCTAGTTTCCCAAGGGATAAGCATTGAAGAATAATAAAGCCCAAGTTATTAATAGGAGTCTAACGTTGAAAGAGGCACAATGAAAATACAAAAAGATAAATGGCCATGGAGGTAAATACTCCTAGATGCTCATCGAGTTGGATTAACAAGTCGATCTTTCCCCCTTGTTAACCCATCAGAGCTTCAAATAATCTGACTTTTTTCCTACCGCACTTCTTTCAATGATTGGAGTGGAGGTAAAACAAGTGCAGCAAGCTTCAAGCTTCAATGCAAATATAGTTAATAGGGAAATATGAAAGGATCTACCCAAATGAGCTCAAGAAAGGTTAGAGCACAAGGTTAGCTAAAGGTTGGTTGACGAGACATTGAATTGGTGAATTGGAATCCTAAAATCTAACAATAGGTGTTTGGTAATGGTTTTTTAATTCAACAATGCAAGCCATTTGTCATGATGCCCCAACTTAATTATGATGTGTTGCCCAGATGAACAACCCAAGAGGAGTGGTGAATTGGATTTTCAAAAATTTAAACAGATATATATGATAATTAAAAATTAAATCCTGAGTGAATCAAATATGAGAGTAAATAGAAGATACAAGCTAGAGCACATACATACAAGCAAGAGGATTTTATAGTGGTTCGGTGCACTCTCAGCACCTACGTCCACTCCTCAAGCAAACTCTTGAAAATTTTACTATAATCCCTCAAGATTACAGCTGGATAGTTTTTTCAGACTCACTATCCAATAATCCAATTAGTTTTTTTCTAGGTTCACCAACCATAATCCTTATAAGAATCAGATAAACCAATCTGAATAAACAAAAGGAAAGAAAAACCCCAAAATCTAAGTTTCAACCCCTGCTAAAATCAAATACATGGAAAGGAGAAAAAAAATGTTTCGACTCAAAAGGCCCCTTTGAATGAGCAGAAGAGTTGTCCTTGCAGTTCGTTGAAAGTCTCTTAGAATCCGTGGAGTTAATGCACTTGACAATTCTTCAATGCTTGAGAGAACATATTGATTGAAGATGGGGATTTTCGTTCAAGAATAGAGCATATTTTTTTTCTCTCATTTTTCTTTTGTTGATCATGAATAAGCCTTCTTCTTTTTATATCTGTAGTATTCCTCTCTTCTGATGATGATTAGAGCTCAGAAAAAGCGAAATTCAATCGTTGGAGAGTAGCAACTAGTCATTGAAATCAAAAAAATTAGATCTAAAATGTTCCATCAAAAAGTTGTCATCGAGTCTTGAGACCTTTCGGTTTATCTCGAGACGTCTCACCAAGTTATGGGACCTCTCAATTTAAACGGAAGAGCTCTCGCCTTCGGTCTCATGAAAATTATCTTTCTGAAAAAAATAGCTCACCTGAGACTGAGACTTCTCGGTTCTAAACAAAACATCTCACGGGGACCACGAGATCTCTTGAGAATCCAGCGAGACCTCTCACTCTCAGAACATAGAAACTAAATTTCTATCGTCTGAGATCGAGAGCTCTCAAGATTTTCTCGAGACCTCTCAAAATCATGCCAGAACAGCGCTTGGGGCATGCCAGTCCACTCAAGAGCTCTCAAAAAAAATCCGAGACGTCTTGAAGACTGCTCCAAAATAATTTTGAGGAAATTTTTGCTCTGAACAAGGAGATTTGAATTTTGATTGATTTTCACTTAATATCTTTCTTATTTTGGTCAAACTACTTTCTTTCTTCTGACATTGGAATACTTAAAATAAAATATATTAGTAATCATTTGCTTTAATATTTGATCATCATCAAAATCACTTAGGAGGTTCAACAATCTTCTCCTTTTTTATGATGACAAAATATTAAGCAATCCATAAAATGATTATAAGAAATATGAATATTATGAACTAATTAATGCAAAGTTTTTGTGCTAAAGCTTTCCCTTAATGTATGCTCTCATGGAATGAATAAGATTTGAATAATCATTCTTCCCCTTAATGTATGCTCTTATGAAATGAATAAGATTTGCATTTGATCAATTCAAACAATTCATTTTCTAAAAAGTCCCTATTTTTTGCATTTTAGTTTGAATTGATTATACATTTGCATATTTTTTTTTTAATATTTCTCCTTCTTTTTGTCATCATCAAAATCACAACAATGAAAGGATCATCAAAGAGATAAAGAAGATAAGAATATAAGAAGGACTGATTCTATTTCAAGATTTAATACTACATAGTTAGAGGTGGATGTTGGTTTATAAAAAATAAATCTCATACCAATATACCTAAATCAAAAGTTAAAATAAAACAGAAACTAGACCTAGTCCTCATCAGAGAGGAACTCAATGACGGATTCAGATAAAGATTTGGGTCTAGTTGAGGATAAGTGAGGAGCAGGTCTAGGACATGGTGATGGTCTAGAAGAAAATAATGATCTAGAAGAAGAAGTCTGACTCAAAATCTACTACAGAGTGGAATGAGGACTCCAGCTGTGGTGCACTAAACAGTGATATTCTCTTCAAGTCTCTGTGCAATCCTGGCATTATCAGATATGAGTAGTTCAATTTGAGTTGATGTTTTATGCTGCTCCTCCAAAATATCTAACCTTTGAGATAGTCCACTAATTTGTTAACTAAGCATTTCTATTTGACCCTTAGTGGATATCCTTTGCTCTTCAATGCTTACTAAAAGTTAATGCCTCACACTGGATAGTATATCCATAAACTTTTCAGATACTTTCTAAATCACTTCTTCTACCATCCTTTCAACGATCAAAAGTTGGAGAAAGAGCTAGAGCAGGACAAGGAGGCACCTGAGGAGAGTGTGGAGATTCTAGTGTAGTGAAGGAGGGTCCAGCAGATGGTGATGGCGGAGGGGGTGGAGATCTATGTTCTTTAGGCTCGATTGCAGCACATTTATCTGTCCTCATCCATTTATCAATCTTCTTTACAAATTTCATTCGGTTCAATGTTCCCTCGTTGATGTAGTCTACGTGAGCCAGCTTTTTTGAAATCTTCACCTTCTAGATTAACTTGAAAGTCCTTGAAGATTAAGGTGAAAATCATTCCATAGGATAAACATGTCTTGCTCTTGCTGGCTGTATCCTTCAATTGTTGTAGCATGAGAGAGAAAAAGCTGATGGAAGTTCCAGTCACCATAAAGAATATGACTTTAAGTTCTCTTTTTTCAATCCAGTCATGTCTTTCAATTTTAGAAAAAACAATATGACTAATAAAGAATAGCAGTAATCTCATCTCGATCGAAAGAAGATGTAAAATAAGTTGAAGATTTCCATCAACCTCATCCCTTTCTAAGACATATTCAAGGGCTTCAGTTTTATCAAATAAGTTTAGGTTACTGATTCTAGCCCTAGGCGCTTTAAGGAGATGCCCTATTTTTCTCTCATCTAAAGAAATATGCACTCCTTTCACAATAGATTCCACCTTCGACTCATGCTTAAAACTAATATGGTCAAAAAATTCTCTTATTAAATCCAGATAAACATTTACCTCTTAGAATTTTTTCCAACCTTGCTATCGGATCTAAGATCCAATATGGAAGTGCTCCCGATCAAGGTAAGCAATGTCCATACAGCAGCCCATTACAACTATCCTAGTAGCAATGAAAAGTCAAGCACGAGATGATGAAGCAGATGGAGATGATTGAGCCATGTCACGCTGTTGTTTAGCCCTAGCTTCAGTCGATGGCATGATGGAGGGTCTTTGAGCGGCGAGCGATCTCTTCTTCGGAGCCATTGGGGGCCAAGGTTTGGAGGGAATGGACAAGAGATGGTGATTTGAAGGATTTTTTAGGAAAGGAGGAGAGTTTTGGAGAGAATGGAGGAGAGGTCTTGGATGAGTGGAATGAAAGAATGGAACAGGGGACCTCTCGTAGAATGATTTAAAAAGAGAGCCCGCACGAATCAAGAGCTCTCATCTTAATGATGAGACATCTCAGAAACTTTGAGACATCTTGAAAACTTTGAGAGCTCTCGCATCTAGCGTGAGAAGCCTCGAAATTCAACTGAGAGGTCTTGTAAAAAATTCGAGACTTCTCGAGCACAGGAAAAAAAAATCAGAATGTAGGAGAAATTTTAAGCCAATTTTTCTTGAATTTTTAGGATGGGAAAAGGAGTGTTAGGAATGATGGAAGAAGGTCAAAAATGATCCAATAAATTTAAGATTAAGCATTATTAAAGAGGATCACAAATACTAAGTTCATCCTAAATTTTTGAGAATCTATCTTCATTTAGAGGTTTTATAAAAATGTCAGCTAGTTGATTTTCAGTTATGACAAATTCAAGCATAATGTTATTATTTTGTACATGATCTCTAATGAAGTAGTGTCTAATTTCAATGTGTTTAGTTCTTGAATGTTGAATAAAATTTTTTGTTAGGTTTATGGCACTAGTATTGTCACATCTAATAAAAATTTTATTTTGCTTAATTCCAAAGTCTTCGAGTTGCTACTTGATGTAAAGTATTTGAGCACAGCAACTTTTCACAGCAACATATTCGACCTCAGCCGTTGATAGTGGTATAGAGTTTTGCTTTTTGCTATACCAAGAGATCAAGTTCAACCTTAGAAATTGGCAAGTGCCACTAGTACTCTTTCTATCAATTCTACATCCTCCATAATCTGCATTAGTGTATCTAATTAATTCAATGGAGGACTATTTTGAGTATCAAATTTTTAAATTATATATGTAAATCTAAAAATTCTCTTAACAGCTAGTAAGTATGATTCTTTAGGATTAGATTGAAATCTTGCACATATGCATACACTAAACAGTATATCAAGTCTACTTGCAGTTAAATAAAGTAGGAATCCTATCATACCTCGATAGAGCTTTTCATTCGCATTCTTACCATTCTCGTCTTTATCAAGTTTGCATGAGGGGCTCATGGGAGTGCCAATTTTTTTTCCATTTTTCATGCCAAACTTCTTTAGCATCTCCTTGATGTACTTTGTTTGGCTAATGAAGATGCCTTTCTTTGTTTGTTTAATTTGTAATCCAAGAAAAAAGTTCAACTCTCCCATCATGCTCATTTCGAATTCATCCTTTATCAACTTAACAAACTCTTGACAAAGAATTTCATTAGTAGCTCCAAATATGATGTCATCTACATATATTTGAACCACAAGATCATTATTTTTCTTTTTTAAAAATAGAGTGGTATCAATACTTCCCCTAATAAAATTATTATGTAGTAAAAATTTGCTCAATCTTTCATACCATGCTCTAGGTGCTTGCTTAAGTTCATAAAGAGCTTTGTTTAATTTATATATATGGTTGGGAAGTGAGTGATTTTCAAAACCAAGAGGTTGTACTACAAAAACTTCTTCAGCAATATAACTATTCAAAAAGATGCTTTTCACATCTATTTGAAATAGTTTAAAATTCATGTAACAAGCAAAAACAAGTAATAATCTAATTACCTCTAATCTTGCTACAGATACATATGTTTCATCAAAGTCAATTCCTTCTTCTTGATTATATCCCTTAGCAACTAATCTAGCTTTATTTCTTAAAACATTATCATGTTCATCCAATTTATTCCTAAATATCCATTTTGTGTCGATTATTGGATGGTCAATGGGTCTGTTTACAAAAGTTTATACATTGTTTCTTTCAAATTGATTTAGTTCATCTTGCATGGTTAGCATCTAATTAGGATCTTGTTCGGCTTCTTTTATGTTTTTAGGTTCTATTTGAGAAACAAATGCAAGATAATCAAATATATCCTTAAAAGAGGATCTAGTTCTTACCCCTTGTGAAGGATTATCTAATATCAATTCTTTTGGATGATTATGTGCATACCTCCACTCCTTGGGGAAATCCCTATGATCATCGGTTGCTTCATTCTCACCATCATGGCTTTGCTCCAAGATTATTGTAGATTTATCTTTGTCTTGAATGTTATTATCCTTCAAGTTTATGTCCTTCATTCCATTTTCGAGAATTCTTATATCATCATCAAAAACATCTTTCTTTCTCAAAGATTGGTTGTTAGCTTTATCAAAAATGATATGAATAAATTCTTCAACAACCAAAGAGTGTTTGTTAAAAACTCTATATGCTTTGCTAGATGTAGAATATTCGAGAAATATATTCTTATCTATCTTAGCATCGAATTTATCTAGATTATCTTTATCATTATTATGAATAAAATATTTACAACCAAAAATATGAAAATAATTAATATTAGATCTTTTTCTTTCCAAAGCTTATAGGAGGTTTTCTTTAAAATCGGACGAATAGAAACTCTATTTAGGATGTAACATGCTGTGTTAATGGCTTTAGCCTAAAAATATTTAGATAGATTTTCTTCACACAACATGGTACAGGCCATATCAACTAAGATTCCATTATTTCTTTTAACAACTCTATTTTATTGAGGGATTCTAGGTGCAAAAAAATTATGTTCAATGTCATGTTCATTACAAAATTCTTCAAAGTATTTATTTTCAAATTCTATGCCATGATCACTATGGATACATACCACAGTAGAGTTCTTTTCATTTATAATTTTCTTGTAAAACTTTGAAAATATTGAAAATGCTTCATCTTTGTGAGATAAAAATAAAATCCAAATGAAACAAGAATAATCATCAATAATTACTAGACCATATTTCTTTCCTCCTAGGCTTGTGATCCTAGTAGATCCAAATAAATCTATATGAATTAATTCAAGGGGCCTAGAAGTTGAAATCATATTTTGGATTTGAAACTCTCCCTCGTTTGTTTTTCAAATTGGCAAGCATCACAAACATGATCAATTTTAAAATCTAATTTTGGTAGCCCCTTAACTAAGTCCTTATTATGCAATTTATAAAGAGTATGCATGCTAACATGACCTAACTTATAGTATCAAAGCTAACTAGTTTTTTTTATATTAGCATTCATTGCAACTAGGCATTGACCACTCTTCATGGCAATTTCATCAAGATTTACCATGTAGATATTGCCACGCCTAAATCCAATGAATTTTAAACTATCATTCAAAGAACTAGATACTTTGCACAAAGAAGATTCGAAAGAAACTTTAAAACCTTGATTATAAAGTTAATTAATACTAAGCAAGTTATGTTTTAAGTTATCAACTAGCAATACATTATCTATAAAAATGGTAGGAGTAATCTGAATTTTACCATAGCCAATTATTTTGTCTCTATCGTTATCGTCAAAGGTAACTACTCCCCCATCCTTTCTTTCAAGGGTGACGAATTGTTGCTTATCATCCGACATATGCTTTGAGCAGCTACTATCTAATTACCACTCCTTTTTAATCTTTGGGCTGCAAAGCATTCCTGCACAAACAATCAAGTAATAATTTTAGGTACCCAAGTCTTCTTGGGTCTTTTAGGGTTAGTAGACATGATTCTTTTTGAAATCCAAATCTTTTTAATAGTTTTTCCATTGAACTTAGAAATATTACATTCAAATGCTTTGTGTCCTACCTTTTTACATCTAAAGCAGGTGATGTAAGAGGTGCCAATTAAAGTGTGTGCAGTGAAGAAATTTTTTAAAAACTTAGTTTTATCTTTAGATTTATATCCTAGTCCGATTTATCATAGACTTCTCTTTGATTATTTAAGATCATTTATAATTTTTTTGAACTACAAGTGAATTTATCAACTAAAGGTCTTAATTTATCCAATTCATCCTTTAGAATTTTGTTCTCTTCTTTTAATTTATTGTTGCCACTAATTACCTCTTCCTTTTCCTTCAAAAGTGTTTGAGTCATTTCCTTAAGACTTTTATTTTTTATGCTAATCTTTTTGAAATCTTTCATTAAGTCATAAAAAGTATCTTGAAGTTCATCAAGGTAAAATCTGAATCAAGAGTGGAGGATACCTCATCATCTTGTGCCATGAAACATAAATTTGCTTCATTTTGGTCTTCGTTCTTCGAGCTTGATTCATCACTATTGCTCCAAGTTGCTATCATGGCTTTTTTTTTGTTCTTTTTGGCCCCTTCTTCAACTAAGAACATTCGGTCCTAAAATATCCTGACTTTTTGCATTCGTAGCAAGTAGGCCGATCCTTCACTTTTTTTCTTTCTTTCTCCCTGCTGGATTCTCCTCTAATGAAGCTTCTCTTCTTGAATCCTTATCTTTTCTTTCCATAAATTTCTTAAATTTTTTGATCACCAGGGTCATATCTTCATCGTTTTCTTCACTGGTAGACAAATCATCTTCTTCTTCAGCAGCCATGAATTTCGATGCTATTATTTTTTTCTTCTTATTATCTTCCTCATTGTATCAACTCATGGCTAACTCATGTATCATCAAGGATCCAATGAGCTTCTCTAAAGATAACATGTTCAGATCTTTTGCCTCCTGGATGGCTGTTACCTTGGCTTCCCATATCCTAGGCAAAGATCTGAGAATCTTTCTCATCAATTCACTGTTAGTATAAACTTTACCTAAACTTTTTAAACCATTTATGATATCAGTGAATCTTATGTACATTCTATGATAGATTCAGTGGGATCCATTTTAAACAACTCATATTGATGAACTAGCATGTTAATTTTAGTTTTTTTACTTGATTTGTCCCTTTATGCATGACCTCAAGCCTATCCCAAATTTTCTTTGCTGAATTGTAAGTGGAGATTCGATTAAACTCGTTAGCATCAAGGGCATAATAGAGTATATTCATTACCTTGGTATTTAATTGGATAAGTTTATTCTCCGTTTCATCCCAATCCTTCTCCGGCTTAGGAGTGGATGTGCCATTGATAATGATTATGGGAGTATGTAGATCATTGACAATGACACTCCATATGTCATAGTCAAGGGCTTGAATGAAAATGCGCATGCGAGCTTTCCAATAGATATAGTTAGATCCATTGAAAAGAGGTGGCCTATTTGTAGATTGCCCTTCAACAAGTGAACCTCATAGTTGGATTGACATAATCTTTATCTCTAGTTGATAAAATTAATAATTAGTAGAGAACCAAGGCTCTAATACCAATTATTGCCCAGATGAACAACCCAAGATGAAGGGGTGAATTAGATTTTTAAAAATTTAAATAGATATGTACGGTGATTAAAAATTAAATTTTGAGTGAATCAAATATGAGAGCAAATAGAAGACATAAGCTAGAGCACACACATACAAGCAAGAAAATTTTATAGTGGTTCGGTGTACTTCTAGCACCTATGTCCACTCTTCAAGCAAACTCTTGAAAATTTTACTATAATTTTTTAAGATTATAGCTGAATAGTTTTTTGGCCTCACTATCCAATAATCCAGTTGATTTTTTTTTAGGTTCATCAACCACAATACTTACAAAAATTAGATAAACTAATTTGAATAAATAAAAAAGAAGAAAAACTCCAAAATCCAAGTTTCAGCCCCTGCTGAAACCAAATATATGAAAAGAAAAAAGAAAATATTTCAACTCAAAAGGCCTCTTTGAATGAGCAAAAGAGTTGTCCTTGCAGTTTGTTGAAAGTCTCTTAGAATCCGTGGAGTTAATGCACTTGAGGATTCTTCAGTACTTGAGAGAACAGATTGATTGAAAATAAAAATTTTTGTTCAAGAACTGAGTGTGTTTTTCTTTTCTCTCATTTTTCTTCTATTGATTATGAATAAGCCTTCTTTCTTTTATATCTGCAGCATTCCTCTCTTCTGGTGATGATTGGAGCTCAGAAAAAGCAAAATTTGATCGTTGGAGAGCAGTAACTAGCCGTTGGAATCGAAAAAATTTAATCTGAAATATCCTATCAAAAAGTTATCATCAAATCTCGAGATCTCTCGATTTATCTCGAGACATCTCGCCAAGTTATGGAGCCTCTCGATTTGAACGGGAGAGCTCTCGCCTTTGGTCTCACAAAAAATCATCTTTCTAAAAAAAATAGCTTGCCTGAGATCGAGACTTCTCAATTCTGAATGAGACATCTCGTGGGGACCACGAGATCTCTTGAAAATCCAACGAGATCTCTCGCTCTCAGAGCATAAAAACTAAATTTTTATCATCTGAGATCGAGAACTCTCGAGATTTTTTTAAGACCTCTCGAAATCATGCCAGAATAGTGCTTGAGGCATGCCAGTCCACTCGAGAGCTCTCGAAAAAAATTTGAGATATCTCGAAAACTGCTCCAAGATGATTTTGAGAAAATTTTTGCTCTAAACAAGAGGATTTGAATTTTAATTGATTTTCACTTAATGTCTTCCTTATTTTGGTCAAAGTGCTCTGTTTCTTTTGACAATGGAATACTTAAAATAAAATATATTAGTAATCATTTGCTTTAATATTTGGTCATCATCAAAATTACTTAGAGGGTTCAACATGATGGTATTCAAACTCAGCAAGCCAATCAAGAGTTGATGGATCAAAACAAACAAGTTATCCTAGCTAATACTTAGCTTTTCTCTCTATGAAGAGTCAAAGAATATCAAGGCATGGCATTAGTTAGTCAGGAGGAAGGAGGAGGATGAACACCAAAAAAAGGGATGTAGGGCCTATTAATAAAGGACATATGTGCCTTATCAAAAGATAAATCACAATCTCCATTAATGCAAAAGCCGGCCAACACCAAATCCCCATGATCGTGAAAGACTTTGAAAATCATGCAGGCTATTTCAGTATACAAGAGTACTCCATAAAGAAAGACATGTGGCAGAAGTAGAAGGCTCAAAGATATTTGAAGAGATGTGACTAGATTACTAAAGATAGAAATAATGTTTTGGCAAAAGGAAAGTACTTAGTCAACAAATTAAAATTATAATAATAGGATTTCTACTCTATAGGTATCAAAAAGATGATGATGATGATGATGGACATCTTGTCTGCCTCTTGATCATTGCCCAAATGAGATGTGAGGGACATTATTTATATTCCATTAATTTAACCATCTTGCTAGCGATCAAGAGCATGCACTATGTGGATTAGGTCAGAGAAAGTGAGGATCGCATGATCCTCCCTGAGCTAAGAGAATTTGATTATGATAAATTTTATCAAGAATAGACCAAAAGAGAAGAGCCTAGTCAAAAATAGACCGATCCATAATCAACCTAATACATTGAAATAAATCAAAATGATTAAAGTAGTCTCAAAGATAGTCTCTGAAGGGAAGATGCCATTCGTATCGCATCACTAGGAGAAAAATTGAATAGATTGAAATTTAAAATTTTTCATAACCTTCATAAAAATGTACCTTAACTCATAGTAGAAAATTTGATCAAAGTAAAGCTCCTGAATATCGTAGCATTGTGAGGTCTGGATGTGTTGACCCTCTACTTTGCATGCACGCCAATCTTTATAGGAAAGAAGGATGAAGACACAAAGAGCTTCTTCAAAAGAGAAAGAAGGGAGTGCTTTAAGATCTAATTTTAAAAGCTTAGAGGCTTCTACATGCCACCACAAGAGATTCTACGCTTGAATCCCGCATTCTTATCCCATGGGTCTCACATCCATGCCTCATGAGTCTCGCATCTCCATCTCTCATGGATCTCGCGTCCCATCCCATGAGCAGCGTCTACGCCTCATGGGTCCCACATCCCATAAGAACCTCACAATAAAAGACTCTTGTGATCAATTCTCCAATTGATTTCATGTCTAGAGGTCCCCTCCTTATATGGATAAGAAGTCCTAAACCTAATCAAATACTTCATGGAATAGGATTCCTCCATCAAATCAAATTTGACAAAGTCAAAAGGATCAAATCCTAGTCCAAATAGGAGACCTATGAGAGTGGAGGGGCCAGCCCACTTGTGCCTTCTTTCCTTGTCGCATGACCAAAGATTTGGGATGGATCAAATCAGCCCCTCACCCCTTTTGGTCAGCCATATAGGAGAGAGAAACCCAATGGTTCAAGGCACTAATTGACCAAGTCCTATATATTTGGTTTGGGTTTTGGTCCAATTGAATCCAATTCAAGTCCAAATCGAACCAAATTTAAATAGGTTGTCAATCCTAATCTAATTAGGATTCTGGACCAAGTCTAACTTGGTTGATTAATCCAATTAACCTCTAATTAAATCAAACCTAATTAGATTAGATCTAATCTAAAGTAATTAGAACTTGATTTATTCTATCAAAATTCTTTGGATCTTTGATTAGGTAAAATTTATCCCTGGAATTAAGAATGTACCTCATGACCAGTGCTAGCTGGGCATAGTCAGTGTTTAATTTCATATGATCATTAACTTAATTTTTAATTAAGTAAATCTATTTATTCAATCAAGTTTCATACTTTTAAATTAAACATATAGATGTTAGGTCAATTCTTTCCTACGTTGATTTACTTATGTGCATAACTCCATATGTTTGAACACTAAGTTTATAGTATATAAACTATTTTCTATACTAATTGAAGTGATCATCTAGTAATGATACCCGACGTCAGGATAGGTCGAATAATTGCAAAGCAACATTCAAGAATCTATGGATATGGTTACTGCATAATTCATCCCTTTGATCCTAATGCTTAGGATGACCATGGATTAAACTGTCAATCCTAAAATAACCATCCAAATTGTATTCCAATCTTTTTCAAATCTTGTGACAAATCACATAAATTATCCTAGCCAAGATTTTACCTAATTGAAATACATTGATACATTCACTCCTACAATCTGGAGGGATCAATCCCATCTTGATTCATACACCGATTTTGCAAGTACTTGACTGTATCCAAAATTTTTTTATCGTATTTTAAAAATATAGGTAGTCTGACACCAAAATATAATGAGTTGCTTGCAAGTCACCATGGTGATCTCAGGTCAGAGGGATACTTATATCTATATCCTTTGCAAGCTATCCTTAATAGCAGAGTGCTCCATAGGTGAGTCACTATTCGGTGATGATATACTTCTACATCTCATTCATATGCTATACCAATATCTTTACACTCCTTGGTTAAGAGGACAACCAACCTATATGGCACACAATAATCAATACTCGATAAACATTATTATCCTTAATAACGTATCATTTGATCACGACAGGGTTTAAGAACTATTCGATAAATTCTTTTTTATCGATTATTTTATAGTTCTAAGGACTTTATCATAACATTAGAGTTTATTAAAAGAATATGCATATTTATGATGAACTTTTCAAAAATAACTCTTATTTATCAATAATTAATATACATGAGCACAATTATTAACAATAATATAATTAGCTTTAGGACACATTTTTCAATAGTCTCAAATATAGAATCATGTATTAGGCTAAAAAAACATTGTTATTAGCATGATAGTTGCAAAGCAATCGTACTAATAAATGTGCATAGTGGAGGGTAATCCATAATAGCTGTCAGAACCATCAAGAATGAAGATCATATGTGGGAGCGACCATCAAAGTGTATAATTATTATCTATTAGTATAAATAAGCAAAAAGTATACTTTACAAAGATTTTTGGATAATCAATTCAATAAATCTTAATTTACCTTATCTTAGTTTCACTCTATTTTTTTTTTATAGGAGTAGTTGCAACTTAGCTTTCTACCATAGTCCGATACTATACTCTTACTATTATACCCCTACATATCATAGCCTTGTGCTATACCCCTCTACTATAGCTCAACATTACACATCCTTTATCTACCTTCAAATGGTGGTGTGATGATGGAAAAAACCCTTAAAGGTCAAGAAACTTGACCTTGAGAAACTTTCTTTCCTTTATTCAATCTTTATCATCATCCTTCCAACTAATCAAACATCGATGGCACATCAATGCATGCTAACCTCATTAGCATTGAAGACTCGATGCTTTTCTCCACTAGCCAAACTAAGTCTCCTGGGACTCCGAGTTCCATAATGCTTGCCCAGATAGGATGAAAAGGTTCCAATACCAATGTCCCAAGCACATTTATGTAGGTCATGAGCCAAATCTTGAATCATTCATAGGTGAGTTTCTCATTATCTACATTGAGAACATTCTAATCTACAGCAAAATACTAGAAACACCTATGCTACCATCAACAGGTCAGTAGGAACCTAAGACGAGACGTTATATGTGTATTTATAGAAGTGCACGCATCAAGATGCAATCTAAAGTTATCTTCTTAGAGTTCATCATCTCCACCAGCAGCATCAATGTTGATTTGACAGGGATTAAGGTGGACACCGAAATGTCCAACTCCTACCGATATCCTTGAATTAGAAGCTTCCATGCGTTGGGTATCTTCTAATATCATTAATCGGCAACTATAGCTTTCGTGGCTCTAATCACTAAGTCGTGTAGAAAGGATCATTTGACTAAACCAAGGCTATCGATGGAGCACTTGTAGATATCAAATAGTAGGTGGCAGAAGCACTAATCCTATGCCTATCCAATTTTTAGAGCATGTTCAAGGCCTCCTATGGCATTGCTCGTGCAAAGATTTGAGGGGTTCTTAGCCAGGAAAGATATGCAACAGCTTATTTGTGCACGCAATGATGCCAAATGACGCTTCTCCATTTACGACATTGAGTTTCATGTTATGGTACAAACAAGAACTAGAGGTGCTGCTATCTCATCCATATGGAGTTTGTTCTATACTTTAATCATGAAGCTCTTCAGTACTTGAACTCGCAATGAAAGCTAAACTCTAGACATGCAAGTAAAGCAACTCTTTGAAAGAATGCACATCCAACTTGATCCATAAGGTAGGAATCGAGAACAAAGTTGTTAATACTCTTAGATTAAGAGGTAGTTAATTGATTCAGATGACAGATGAAGTCACTAGATTTGACTAGTTCAAAGAATTCCATGAAGTCGATCCTAACTCTAGCTAGGTATAAAGGCACTAAAGGAATGAGAAGGCATCTATGGCAAGAGGGATGCTTGTTTGAAGGTAACCGGCTATGCATAATAGGAACCTCAATGCCACATCCTGGAGCTACATGCAAGAGCTCTAGCTGGACATAGGCCAGCACAAGATGGTCACACTTGGAAAGAGTGATTCTGTTCGCCAATAATTAATGAATAAGGATGCAAGGAAGTCAATTTATTAGCGTCATATCTACCGAACACCAAATCACAAGTTTCAACACCTGGACCATATACTCCTTGCCGGTTTGTAAATATCCTTGGGAAGCCCCAAGTATAGAGTTTTATCCTAGGATTATCTAAAATTAAAGGAAGATTCAATTCCAATTTTATAATGGTCGATAGATGACTCATTTCATTCCTTTTGGAAAGGTTACAAATGATTCGCATGTTGCTAGAAACTTCTTCAAAAAGGTATATCACCTACGTTGGGATTCTGAAGATCATTGTGTTTGACAAAGATGTGAAATTCACCGGCCACTTTGGAAGATAATTTTGACCATATTAGGCAATAAGCTCCCAATTATCAAGTGCCTTTCATCCTTAGAATGATGCAAAAACGAAAGTAATCTTAGTTGAACTAGCTACAAAGCCTTGCCGTAGAAAACTCTCATGCAATTCTACCCTAGGATGGGTCTGCATATAACGTCAACATCAACCACTCCATACGATGACCACCTTTTTGAGATTGTCGCAGGATTAATAAGACCGGGACAGCCACAATACTTGGTGCATCTACCAAGAGATGGGACCTCTATCAGAGAAGAAATTTTTTTCTCATCCAGCGCATCCATGACGAAGTAAAGAAAAAGATTGCTAAAAGCAATGACCTTGCCAACCAAAGGAAAAAGAGTGTTCACTTCAAGCCAGGAGATAAGATTCTCGTCCATAATTGGCCAAAACAGTATCCACCCAAGACCTTAGCAAGTTGTAGCCCAAGCACCTCAAATTGTTCCAAATTATTAAACATGTGGGTAAGAACGCGTATATACTTGTTCTTCCAAAAGACTCCTAATTTAGTCTTATGTTCAGTATTATGGAACTCACTCTATACTTTGAAGGTGTTTACACCATATTTTAACATCCAAACTAATGAAGAATCAAATAGGATCCCTGGAACTTTGAGCCAAGATGTATGTGCTTGCCTAAATGGTTGATAGAAGGAATGGATTGAGGCAAATGAACTGGCTTTCAAGATATTCCTAAATGCTAAAGACTATATTATAGACTGAATAAAGAGAGGCAGCGAATGCAGGTATGTTAGATAAGCCAAAATCGATAAGATGTGATTATTGGCCAAACAATTGGTGTAGAATATGATGGCAATTATTATAGTGGGAAGTCATTACGTTTAGTATAAATAAGTGGAATTGTATTCTAAAAAAGAATCTATAAGACAATCCAAATTAATGAATCTTTATCTTATCTTAGTTTAACGATAGCTTCTTAAGAGTTGTACTAACTTAATTCAAATCTATACTATTATAACCAAGCTACACCCATATCCCTATCCAGATCCATCTCATTCAAATGGTGGCATAATGGTGGTAAAAATCCTGAAAGGTTAAAGTACCTAGATTCACTCTACACTCTCGTATCTCACTTTGATCATCATATTCCCAACTACTCTAACATCAGTAGCACACCTATATACATATTAACCTCTTGCCATATAAATTATCGTCCTTTTAAAAAAAAAAAAAAAAGGGACCAAACATAAAGCCAAGGAACAACTTCTTTTACGGTTGCCACTGCTCCAGAAGAAAAAGAAATAAGAAATCTAGTCCATTAGATCATGCTGACTTGGAAGTAGATTGTGTCAATAGTTTCTAGTCAAGTGGAAAGGTAAACTAGAGTTCAAAAAATCTTGGATTGAAGTCAGAGATGCGCCGCACATAAATTGAGCATTCAACAAAAAGTACCAAAGTGCATAGCTTTGTTGAAGCCACACTCCTCCAAGTCGATTTGGGGGATGATGCAGGCTAAAACCAGTCAATAAAGGGGTCTAGCCAAATCCATGAACCAGAAGCCATCTAAAGATCCAAACCCTGTCATTAGGAGAGCCATTGTCCGAAGGATCTGACAACAAAGAGGCTTCCAAAAGTTTGTCAAGACGCCTTAGTTCATGCCCAACTCAACATGATAGATGGCAACAGATGTACAATAATATCGTCTAAAAGCACAAGAAGTCTGAGTGCGACCACGACTGAGAGCACAATAATCGACCAAGTCACCATCAAAAGCCTCTGACGACAAGATAACCATCATGGGACCCCATCCAATCGTAGACTCCTTATCGTCAAAATAGAATTTCTTCTCGAATCATCCCTACAGTGAGATTGCTTGTTTTAGTTGACTTAGGACTTTGTTTTCGAATTTTAATCAAGCTCCGAGGGAACCACTCACCCCCATCAATATAACGGGCCCTAGAGCCTATAAATATCCTATCTATGCCAGTTTCTCATATCAAAAATTAATGAAGGTTTCTCTTAAGTATATGTTAACTCATGGTTGCTTTTAAAATTTCTTTGCATGGCGGATTATACATACACATCTCTAGTGAAGTTCGGAGCAAATCTTTAGCAGCGATTGCTGGATTTTGGCAGGTCACGGTCTTGTTTAAAAGATCTTGGTGGCTTTAATTGATCTGTTATCTTTCTGCTTTTAGTTTTGAAACTTTATTTACTGTCTTTATTACTAGCTTTGTTTAATTTTTGCTAGAGTTGTTTAATCTTCTGCTGTGTTGCGTTGAAGCTTGCACTAAGCCCCCATGATTGCATCAACTAAACTGCCTTTTGAAAGGTAACTTGGCCTACCAAGTCAAACGTATCCTCTAATGCAAAATTTAAGGCCTTAGATACCCATGGATTAGACATCTAGCATTTGACACGTTGTAACTTAGCTAAGTTTGTTTTACACAAATCACAAAGCATGGCTTTTAAGTTTCTTCCAACATGGTACATGTCACCGCAGCATTCTTTAGCCTAGGTGGTCGTTAATTGCCCCTTCAAATTACTGCATGCTTTGAGGCCTACTTTCAATTTGATCCAAAATGAACGAATGTTGCATATTCGAAGAATTGGGCATGCCCTTGCAACATCAAATAGTCTTCCACATATGCTCTCACTACATCCTTTGTACTTGTAAAATTTTTTTAGATATAGAGATATTGTTTATCTCTCTCCGCTCTCTAGCACGCACGCTAAATGTTAGCTCTTTGATAAAGGCATTAACAACTCAAAATCATATATGGGTCGTTCTAATTGGAGATCCAAACCATTGACCATGATGTAAACTCTAAACTGGCACCTAACAAAAAATAACATGTTTCGGTGATCACTTACATATACATCTTAACGCATATACATACAAAATTCAATTGATGATTTAGATGCTCTATAGATTAGATAAAATTATGGTATCATATTATTAAAATTTCATTTTGTATCCAATTGGTATAAGGATATGTAAAGTACTTCCAAAACACATTTAAAAAAAAAAAAAAAAAATTAGACTTTACATTTTATGATTTTTTTTTTTTTTTTTTTTGAAATGGTTTTTATTTCACAGTGTTTGCATTTGGACCTCTCCTAAGGCTTTCAGTATGGTTTGTCCTAAATAAGTTTTGTTGTGCGTTTATGTGACAACTCAGTAATGCTGTATCTTTGTGTATATTTCTACGCCACCAATCACCTTGAGTAGGCTGCGATTACCCTATTCCTCATCTTCATTTCAATACTTCAATGAAATGTATGCGATGATTCACCTAAATCTTCGTACTAAAAATTTAAATTAAAACAAATTAAATTTAGAAATAGAAACACATGAACTCCACTCATGATCTCTTTGAATGAGCTGCGAGTTGACTTTCAAATAATCCACTCGGGCTCAAGCTCATCCTACTGAACACCTCGTTGCTTGGACTGAACTCGTTCCTTGTGTACAAGACTAGCCTAGCTAGGAAAATGCTACAGCTCACTTTGTCTTCTAAATGAAACAAGTGCACTGCATCCATCAATATAATGCTCATCACATATCACATGCACAACCAACCTGCGTTTGAAATCATTAGAAAATCTAAAGCACATGCCAGCACTAATAACCTACTATATATGAATCCGCCCGTGAACACCTAATGCTGCCAACCTTCACTCACGGGCCCTAAAATCCTCTAGTTTAATTCACCCATAAACCCTCCTGCCTCTCTATTTAATCTAGGCTTCAACACCTCCCCTACCAGAGCTACAAATCACCAAGCTCAGACAAGCTGGTCCAAACCATGGAGAAGAATCTGGGCATCCTACTTGTTGCTCTTGTTGCTGTTCTTGTCCTACCCTCCACCGAAAGGCTTGCTGCGGCATCGGACAGCCACTGCAGGATGACCGAAGAAGGCCTGTTGGCATGCCTGCCTTGCATCACCGGCTCAGGACCTATGAATCCATCGGTCAAGTGCTGCACCGCCCTCTCCAAGGCCAACCTGCCGTGCCTCTGTCACTATAAGAACTCTCCCGTGCTGTCTCAGCTTGGGATCAAGCCCCAGCTTGCCATGCAGCTCCCGGCCAAGTGCAAGCTTAGATTACCCAGGCAATGCAAATGATTAGCATGCATCGAGACTTTGCTTCTTGCTGCAACGAGTCTTTAGTGGGTTTGTGTTCTCCGATACAAGGAAGCATGGGAGTCGACAATACTGCTGCTATTAGAATAACTACTACTAGTTTTGTTAGTATTTCTAAGTTCTGAGAGTGAGTCGAAGGAATCTTATGTTGATTCCATGTGTTTGCTTTAGGAGGCCTTGCGTTGTACTTGTCATGTTCATGGCATGTCTTTTCTTTAATGTTCTAATGATGTTTTCTTTTGTTGTCTAATGTTCTAAATGGAAGCCGTGTTACATGTCTGGTTGGATGGTTTTTGCAATTGTTTCATAATTGACACGAAATTCGAGATATTTTACCCACTATGAGGCTTGAGTAGACATGAACAAGACAGCATGTTTCATTTGTTTTACAGCGTGTTAGACAAGATTTTCTTTATTCTAAAAACAATGAGAAAAGATTTTGTTGATGATATTGGGTGGTTTAGATCCAATCTACATGGTCAAAATAGTATTCAGTTATTGGAAATTCCTTGGATGCATTTAGGTGGTGCAGTTTTTTTTTTTTAACATTAAAAGTATCAGAGCTTGTTCAAAGTTTTTTTTTTTTAACTTACATGAATTTTAAAACATCCAAAAAAAAAAAAAAAAGTTCACCTGTTATGCACGTGAGGCAGGGGACTCCTCTTCCCAAGTTTCCTTCGAGAAAAGAGAAACTTAGGACATGCCAAAATCTAAGATTTTTAATCTATAAAAAGGGCTCTGCCTGTAATAACCCAGAAAAAATAAATCTAAATTCTAAACTTCTAACATGAATCTCAAAAAGCAAGAAAAAAGAAATATAGTGTAGGCATGAGGCAAGGGATGGAAGACTCCCACTTCCCCTCTTCTCCATTTTCAATTAGAAGAAGAAGTTTTAGGGCAGTCAAATCCTAAGATTTGCAAGCTATAAAGATCCCTTCCCCTTGGGAGTCATCTCGCCTCAAACCCCTCACATCGTCGGCGAGAACAATTAAGCTTTTCTTTGATCTTTTCCATGAAAAATCTTAGGGATTTTTCTGACAAATCAACGGTGCAATCGTGCTAAAAGCACAATAAAGCCTACATCTTCCTTTTTCTTTTTTTCGATCCTTAAAGGAGTAGTGGTTGTTGGGTTTTGGCCGGCAAGGTGCTGAATTTGAATAGGAACAAGGCATCCCCTATCTTTTACTTTCTTCTTCCATCCAACCGGCTGCTATGCTAGATGTGGGCCATGCTTGGGTGGCCAAAAGTCGGCCTGTCATCAGGCTTGTCGGAGTCAGGGTGCTGAAGGTCACCACCACCATCAGGGATGGGGGTGATGGTGGTGGGGTCACTTGCCATAGGTCGCGATCACCCCTAAGGAGGAGGCTCGGTTGCCTCCTCTATTTTTCTAAATAACCAAAAAAAATAGAGAAAAAAAAAAATAGATAGAAAAGAGAGAGAGAGCCTTTTCTCTCTCTTCTCTCAATCTTCTTTCTTCACTTTCTCTCTCTATTTTCTTATTCTAAAAATTTTTTCTTTCTAGAAATTTTATGGATCACAAAGGATCCAAGTATTTAGAAAAACTTGAATTGACTAGCTAGTCCTGAGAAGGAATTTTAAACCTACAGTTGTAGGTTTGTTTATCCATAATTTTTTTATATATGATTTTTATATTTAGGTATGATTGTCTACATAAGGTGTCGAGTAAAACATCTTGTTTTCAAGTCCGTAGGTCAAGAGATTCATCAATTTTTATGCTGAGTCAATCACCAGTAGAGATAAGGGTTCTTCAACATGAGCACTTACATGTTTATGAAAATTAATTTATGATTGATGTATATTTTATATTTATCAGCATGGATATTATATATTGTTGAATTATTGTTGCTTAAATTAAGATTAATTGATATTTAATAATTACTAAATAAGAATAAAATGATTTGACATAATTGATGGGATGGGTGGCATCTATGTTAGCCAGTCATGCAAGAAACATGGTGTATATATCGGATCAGTTCCGGACTAGGGTGTGGCTTGGCCTACCACGGGCTGGAGTATAACTGTGATTAATCTAATATCAAAAATTATATTATAATTTTAATAATATAAATGGGGCATAGATGGTATTTAGACTGTTCGGTCATACAAGAAACATGGTGTGTATGCTAAATCAGCCTTGGGCTGGGATGCAGCATGTGTTTGGTTGGCCTACCATGGGCTAGAGCATGATTGTAATTAGTCCAATATCGAAAAGATAAACATAAAATATGGAAAAAGAGAACATATAAACTAGTCGACCATGTGTGAAATATGGCATATGTTTTGGCCTACCACAAGCTAGAGTATGATTGTAACAACTGAGTTCAGTGCTGAAATTAAATCAAGATGATGAACCATATTTAATTGATGGATATATGGACTAGCAGCATATGTAAAACATGATATTGTGATGTCAGTCATGGGCTGAGATATAGTTGCCAGCCATGGATAGAAATATGGTGGCCTACTACAGCCTAGAGCATGAGCGGGTTTAATCCAGTATCGAAATAATAATATTTTTAGATTAGAATTATGTTGATCAATAAACGATAAGTAATTCCATCGAATTAATATTGAACAGAATTATTGATTGGTGATATGAGACGTGTTTATTAAAATTGCACATGATGATATTATTCAATTATTATATTGATGGGGCATGAATCTTTTATTTTTCTATCAATTATGTATATTTATTAAAAAATATTTTATATTCATGATGATATGAGTGTGGAGAATTCTTACTGGGCTGTTAAGCTCATAACCTTTCTGTCTCTTCTTTTTCAGATTTACAGGATGCTTAGTTTTGATTGGATTGAACATGGAGTTCAAGCGATAAAATTCTTAGTTAGTTCTTTTCTAATACAAACAAATATTTCAATTTTATGAATAAAAATAAATTTATTTAATTTGATAAATATAATTAAAATTTTATATTTTTTTTGATGAACTTATTATTTAGATCTTGCATATTTTATAGGATTTGTCCTCATCATATATCTGATCCACATGTTAGATTCGGAGCATGACACCTCCTCACTCCATTCATCACAACCCAAGTCCTATCCATCACTACTGAGAAATCTTCCAACTTGTCCTCGATCTTTCCGGAGAAATTATTGGGATTTTCTAATGAATCGATTGTGAGACCTCACTGTAGCCAAGGTAATGTCTGGATCTCTTTTTCCCCTTTCTTCCGATCTATAGGGGGTCACTGTTGCCCAGGATTTAGCCAACGAAGTACCAAATTAGTGTTGGATCAAGCATCTCTTGTTTTTTCTTCTTTTCTTCTTCGGCTGCATCAATGACCGTCGCCGAACTTGGCCGTGATGGGGTTGCCGCAGGCGAGTTTCGTAATCCCGCCATTAAGGGGTCATCGTTGTGGCATTGGCTGACCAAGAATTTTTTTTTTTCCTTGTTGTTTCTTCATCTCTGCTTCCCTCGAGTCAGCTACCATTGTCAAAACATTGACGTGCTTGAACTGTCGAGAGCAGGAGGCATTGCCGCCGCCACCAAAGTGTCACTGCTGGTCATGGTTTCCTATTTTTCTCTCCCATGGAGGACCAAGAAGAAAATAGTAGAAAGAGATTGAGAAGTATATATATATATATATATATATATATATATATATATATATATATATATATATATATATATATATGTGTGTGTGTGAACTAGACTCCGATCAGATCCTAGTCCATATTCGATCGAATTCTCAATTGTCGGATCAGCATTCATTTGCACCACGCATCTAAAAAGATGTGCTGGCTAAAAAAAATAGATATGCGTGCGTTTGAAAAAAGTTTAGAAAAAAAAATTATCTGAAAAAAATTTAGAAAAAAAATCTAAAAAAAACTTAAAAAAATATAGAAAAAAAATTTTAAATTTTTTTTAAAAAAAAAAATTAAAAAAAACCCTAAAGGCGCTGAAAGGCGCTTACAATTTAACGTAGACACCGTCAGGCACCTTTCTTTTTTTTTATATATAAAGTAAAAAAAATTTTAAAAAAAAGTATCTGACCTTTCAAGCACATGAAGGCACCTACATTTAAATGTAGGCATCTTCATTTTTTTTTCTAAATTTTTTTAAGATTTTTTTTAATTTTTTTAGATTTTTTTTAGATTTTTTTCAGATTATTTTTCAGGCAGTAGTCTATTTTTTTATTTTTTTAGGTGCGCGCACACCTATTTCTTTTTCAATCGATGCATCTTTTCAGGTGCGTCCGTGTAGATGCACGTTGATTCGATGGTCGGAGATCCAATCGAATATGGACTAGAATCCGATAGATCAGAGCCTAGTCTATCTCTCTCTCTATATATATATTCTATCTTTTCCCTTTCCTTTGTTTTTCTATCTCTTCTTCACTATCTTTCTCTCTCTATATGTTTAGTGAACTAGTGGCGATCCAGAGTTGTCATATGGATTCAAGCTGACCTTAGGAGGAGTCCTAAATTGGTGTTATATGATTAGGGGTACAATTAGCATCGTGCATGCTAATCTTTTAAAACTTTATCCATTGGGAATCCTGGATATTTATAATTATTCTAATAATGAGAGTTAGCTTTATAGGTAAGCTATTATCTAAGAAAGATAGTGTCGAGTCGAATACTTTCTTAGGTTTACAAACCAAGGAGTGGATTAGTATTTATTGTACTTGAGTTAGTTTTCGATCGAGGTAAAGATTCTTCAACATAATCATATATGTGATTATGAGAATTAGATATATAAATGTACTTGCATGATGGTTGCATATTATATATATATTGATATCTGAATTATGCATTAATAAATTGAGGTTGCATGGTTCATGATTAATTGGTACTTAGTTATGGATATTATGTTCGATCAAAAAAATATGGTTTAAAATAAATGAAGAATTGTCGGTAGTATCTAGGTTAGTTGATTATATAAAAAATATGGTGTATATATTGGATCATCCTTAGACTGGGGTACAATATTATATTTGGCCTACCACAAGCTAAAGCATGACTATAACTATTCTAATATTGAAAATCAAATCATAACTTTAATAATATAAATGAGACATGAGTGGTATTTGGACATATTGATTATGCAAGAAATATGGTGTATATGCTGGGTTAGTCTTGGACTGGGGTACAACGTTGTGTTTGATGTACTATAGGCTAGAACATGATTATAAGTAGCTCAATGCCAAAAAGATAAACATAAATTTACATAATCATAAGAGTGACAAAAATGGGAGCATGTGAACTACTCGGTCATACATAAATCATGGCGTATCTTGGACTGAGATATGATTTATGGTTACTGGCCATAGACTAAAGCATGGTGTGTTTTTGGCCTGCCATGGGCTAAAGCATTGTTGTGATTAATTCAGTGCTGAAATCAAATCAAAATGATGACTGCGTCTAATTAAATAGTATTTGGACTAGTTGGCATATGTGAAACATATTATTTATGATGTTAACCATGAGCTAAGAGCCAGCCATGGATGGAAACATTATATATATTTAGCCTGCCATAAGCTAGAGTATGAGTAAGTCTAGTCCAATGCCAAAGTGATAATGCAATCACGATCTAACTATATTAATTAGATAATAAAAAAGAATTTTACTGAAATATTATTGAATCGAATTGTTGCTTGGATAATATTTAAGTAACATATATCTCGAGATTTCTCTATGGTAATATGTATGCAATTGAGGTTATATGATTAAATTTGATGTGCATGTTGACATAGCTTATATATATGTTTTGTAGTATGCATATTGTTATATTGAGCACTATTCAAATTATTGATATATGAATCTTACTATTTTCTTATCGGTTAAATATATGTGCGTTTCATATTCATGTTGGTGTGAGTGCGGGAATTCTTACTGGACTGCAAAACTGACATCCTCTTTTTTCTTCAGAATTGTAGAATGCATAATTATCAGTTAGGTTAGGTATGGAGTTCGAGCAATGGAGTCATTAGTTAATTAGTTAATTGATTTTCTGATATCAAATAAATATTTCAACCTTGTAGATCTTATTCAATAATAATAATAGATTGGTTTAGTTTGATAAATATGAGCTTTGATAATTCTTTTGGTATTCTTATAAATTTGTTTATTATTTAGGCCTTGCAAAATCTCTAAAGCTTGCCCTAGGATTCATACAGCCATATCACGTGATCGACTTTAGGATTAGGCTCGAGGCATAATAGATAATGTGTCCCTTTGCACAAAAATTAAATTGATTGCATAAGATATCAAAAAGCATGTGGCTGATGGACTTCATGGCGACTTCAACCACAGTCTAAGGGTGTATCTTTGTAAAAAAAAAAAAAAAAAAAAAAGGATTCACCTTCATCTAGATCCACCATTGGATCATCCACAAGTTGATTTGAGATCCAAGCAAAAAGATAAATGATGGAGTTTGGAGTGCTTTGAGATCTATACGGTGAGTGATCGCATGATGGATTTGTCCAAAGGAAGTTGAACTTCTTTCACGTGAGATACAACACCAATCCATTCAACCAAGCAAATGATGTGTTGAGGCGCACCAGATTAGGTAAAAAATAAATGAAGACATAATCACCTTAAAAATGAGGTAGATTGGCTTAAAAACATAAAGCTCAAGCTACGTTCAACAATGTCTAGTAAATGTGCTTTGTACTAAAATATTTTGCTGTTGTGACCAAGTTCAAACAGTCAAATGAAGGCATTGCAAAATCTAATCTAGTATCAACAAGGATATTTTTAATCTTAACTATCAAATTTGGTCTCAACAAGCACATATAAATTTTGCAATGTTTTATCAAAGTTATTTTGCAGCAAGCCATGGACAACAAGAGAAATAATCAAAAATAGTAAAACATAAATAATTGTGGCCATAAAATCAAGGCATCTAATGCACTCCAAATATAAACATGTATCAAATAAAAAGGTCCCATGCTGAAAATATAACAAAGAGGAAAGAAAGGTTGAGACTAGTTGGTAGGGAACAAAAATCACCATGAGAAATAAAATAAACATTTATTCAACAACTAATTTAGCTAATGCTTTTTAGAGAATCTTGAAATGGATGCTTAAGTCGCTAGTGTTAGGGATCAATTGCTAACCTATGAGATGTACTGGAATAAGGATATTAGCTGGTAGTTGCTACGGTGGTGGTGGTGGGTGGGTGGCGATCTATTCTTACCACCATTGTTGTTGGCTGCCAGGCTTGCAGTGAGGGGTGCAGGAAATAGAGTTGGACATGGGGCCGACCCAGCCCGAGGCCCCTAAGAGCAGGCAAACTTCAAGTGAGGCTTTGGACCTAGCCTGGTTGATTTGGGGTCAGGTTTGGACCTTGTTTTAGAGACTGAACAAAGCTACAGACCAGCTTCATGAGACACTAACCTCGGCCCGAAGTTTGAAGTCTGAGGCTGAAGCCCAAAGCGAAATGAAATGCAACATTTAAAAAGAACTAATAAAACGAAAATAGGATTATAAGTTATTATACTATATTAAATATTAAATAGATATTAATAAAAAAACCTAACATAAAAGATTGATAATGAAAAATTAGGGCACTTGAAATACACATCTCCAAAAATATAAAAAAATAAAATAAGGATAATATTTCCATTCCTTAAGTTATTGTGAATAAAAAAAAAAAAGATAAATTGACTACATAAGAGAGGGGTTGGGTTAGGGGAAGAAGGGGGGAGAGAGAGAGAGAGAGAGAGAGAGAGAGAGGAGGTGGATTGGGGGAAACATTTTTAAGAGAGAGGGAGGTAGGTAGTGGAAACAAGAGAGAGTACTGTTTAGAGAAGGAAAAAAGAAAGGGCTAGAAAGAGTGCAAATGGTACTCGAAAATATGATAACCCGATCAATTAATTTTTAATAATCAGTCATGGATTCAGTTTCATGATAATTTAATTATGCTGGACCATATATAGGATCTGATTTCTTATTAAATCAAATTTAGATATGGCTATATTCAAATCGAAAAACTCAATAGCCCTAATATATACGCACACTAAGTATATGTAGAATATATAGATATGAGAATTCAAAAAAAGGATAGCCCTATGATTTACACTAATTCTTTCTCCATATGATTTGTGCTTTCTCGTAGATGCTTTTCTCGCTACCATCTCAGATCTCAAATCCTAGCTAGCACTTAGAACTAATTAATTATTTTTAATTACATGAAAAATAAATAGAAACTTGAATTTATTACTAAAGTGATTGGATCCTTTTCTTTCTTTTTTTTGAACAAATCATTTACTTCTCATATTAGTTGCTATGCTTGCTATACTTAATAATCTTCAAGTTATAACTTTATTAAATATTCACAAAAATTAGAAAAATAATAGAATGAAGAAACATCATATTTGGTCATGTAACGGGCTTATCAAATTGAACCCAACCCAATTAGGTCTACATTGCCCCATTTGATGTGGTAATATGATAACTCTATTTCATCTGATTGGGATAAGAGTCAGCAACACTCCACCTAAAAAAAAAAATCATATTTTAAAATATTATGTTGTAGTTTATTGTATTTTATTATTATCTTTCTATAACAATATGATATACTTATTTATCTATTTATAGTAAAGGCCTTAAATTGCGTTTGGTGCATTACCAGACAGTGGTAATCCAAATTACTTGGTAATCTAGATTACCTACAATTTAGATAGATTTTCAGTAATATTGATTACTATATTTGGAACACGCAGATAATATTATAGTAAAATTACTGAAAATCTTGATTGACATATTTGATATGACAATCAGATTACTGGTAATATAATATCAAATTTTTAAAATATTTTTAAATCAAATTTATTAAAAATCACACCCTACGTATAAATATAAAAATATATATTATAAATATATATATTATATATTATAATATATATTTATATTTTATATTATATTCTAATATATATTTATATTTATAATATCTATTATAATATATTATTATAATATAATATAATATAATATAGTATTATTTATATAATAATATTTATTTATTTATTATATGATAATATTATTATAATATATAATAATATATATTATATATAATATATTATATTTTAATTATATATTTATATTTAAATATATATATAATATTATTATAATATATTTTAGTATATGATCATATATTATTATATTATTATATTATATGATAATTATTTATATTAAAATAATATATTATAATATAATATATTATATATATATTTATAATATGATATATATTTATATATTATAAGATATATTCTTTATAATATATTATACTCTATCATATATTTATATTTATAATATATATTATAATATATTATAGTATAATATAATATAATATTATTTATAATATCATTATAATATTATTATAATATATTCTTAGTATATGATCATATATTATTATATTATAGTACTATAATAATATTATATATATTATATTATAAAATTATTATAATATTAATATTTAATATATAAATATAATATAATATTTTATATAATATATTATATAATATAATATTCTATTATATATTTATTTATAATATATATTATAATATATTATTATTATAATAAAATAAAATTATAGTAATATTATATTATATAATATTATTATAATAATATTAATATATTATATTTATTATATAAATAAATATATTATATATTATATTCTAATATATATTTATATTTATAATTTATAATATAATATAATATGATATGATAATATTATAATATATTATTATTATATTATCATATATTATTATAATATAATATAATATAATAATATTATTATAATATAATTTAATATTATATTATATTTGTATGAGAATATTTTTATCTAAATATGTCATTATCAGATTATCAAATATTTGATAATCTGAATAGCCATCCCTCAGCTTGGTAATCCAGATTACCTCTCATGAGATAATCTGGATTACCTAACAATCTGAATTACCAACTTAAAAGATATACCAAATATGATAATCTAGTGAGATTCTTTTAAATTACGTGCAATTTGGATAGATTGCTGGCTACCAAATGCAACCTTAGTATTGGTCCTATAGAATATCACCACCTACACTTTGTTCTCATGATATTAAAGCTGGTTTCCATTGCTAGAGAAAAACCTATCAACTGCTCCTTACTGTTGAGAAGTAATTAATTTTCTTCACACCTTCTCATTGCAACTGTTAACATTTCTTCCTTGACCTATTTTACCTGCTCATAGTTTTCTTTCTTTAAATTTGGATTATTGATTCATGGCTTTCACCTCATCTTTTTTCATCTTTACCCATTACAATTTTTAAACTAGAAGACTCCAACTGCCTGCTAATGTTAGATGCATCTCCGTAGAAGACTTAATGTGGCCCACATGCTAATTAAGTGATTACTTAATTTTTAAATAAATTTATTAAGATGCTAAATATAGTTAATCGCCAATTTGAAATTGTGAAATACAAAAAGCTTTTATGGAACATCAAATGGTTAGTGATGACACTTCACTTTTCCTAATGGAAGGAATATGAAAAAATTGTCTTAACATTAAAGAGGATCCCAAGCCTAATCTCCATAAATTGAGGCCGGTGTTTAACCATCAAGATGGCAAATTTAGTAAGATATAGGCTTGACAAATCCTCTTAATGTTAAGAGTGTATGACTTGTGAGTAATTGGTTTCTCTTTTCCTTGAACAACAATGATTGGAGGTAAAATGCTATCACTCCCCCCTCTCTCTCTCTCACTATATATAGTCAAATATGATATATGTGATTTGTAACAAGTAATCGAGAGATATAGGACATGTTTGGTTCAGGAGAGTTAGATTCTAAAGTAGGAATGAGAATTTTGGTTCGGGAGAGTTAGATTCTAAAGTAGGAATGAGAATGAGTAACTTCTATTCTAATTATTTGATTGGGGGAGTCCTATTCCAATTTCAATTTAAGAATGAATGGAAATCCTCTAATACCCCAAAACTCAATTACTTCTCTTTCCTAATATTTAAATTTCATTCCAATTTCAATTCTGATCATCAACCAAATATGTCGAGAAAATGATTATCCTGATTTTGATTCTAATCCATTCTAATTCCATATTTGACTTTGATTCCAATTATAAACCAAAGCCCCAAATAGAGTTTATACTCACAAGTACTAATTTGATTGAACACTTTAATAGCTCCACTAAACAATCAAAAATGCTAGATAGAAACTCAGACGTCAGCCAAGTGTCTCTAAGAATCCCCTTGAATCATGAATATGTAACATGGAGAAAAATGACCATTTTGTTAAATCAGGCACTAATGCTACCTTTTTGTTTTAATTCTTGCTTTCCAAGTCTTAGGACTGCCCACATCACCACAAGTTTAGAACAAGTTGCATGAATTATTCCTTAAATAATCCCAAGCTAGAAATCACATCTTATCAATGAACTCAACAACATTGAGAAGGGATCCAAGATCATCACAAGAGTACCTACAAAACACCAAAAACATTTTTGATTTACTAGCTGCCATGCCATTGATTAAAGAATATATGATTCACACCTAGTCATCTTTTACACTTTGGGTGTGTTTGGTTCATGATTGAAATTAGAATAGGAATTGGCATTGGTTGGAATAGAAATCAGAATGGACATATTTCCTACTACATTTGTTTTGTGATTGGAACTAGAATTGAAATCAAAATGAGGTTTGAATACTAGGAGAGAATCAAGATTGGGTTTGAAAGATTAAGACATTCCTATCCTTTCATGAAATTGGAATGTGAATCGGACTCCCTCCAACCAAAAGGCTGGAATGAGAATCACTCATTCCATTCCCATTTTAGAGCCCCAAACATGCCCTTAATGATTTGGCACTAGATTATCGTCAATTGTGATTGCAATAAAAAATAAAGCTAAATACCCACTCTCACTAGGCTTCATTCACTGCAGGAACAATTAGAATTGTTGGTGCCTTTTAAGTCACCTGCTCACAAGTGTCATAAAATGATGACTTGATTCTCTGAAAAACATCTAAAAGAGTCGGCAATGCAAGAGTAGAAAACAAAGTTTTAATATTTTTATTTAGCATTGTAATGTTTAGTCTAATGATGCTTTTAAGCATCGCTAACTAAATAATGCTTTTAAAAAGTGTCATAATATAGCGATGCAAGTAAGCATCGTTAATAAATGATGCTAATTAGTATCGTTAATTTGTATTTTAATGATACTTTAAAGCATTGCATATTGAACATTTTTCTAAAAAATTGAAAATAAATTAATAAAAATCTGTACAAAAATTAGCCAAACATATAAACATGTACAAAACCCAAACATAAACCAAACACATATCAACAAAACATCACATAATAACATAATATATCATACATAAAAATAGGAATACATTGTGAATCATGTCCATTACAACTCAAATAAGTCAAAAAATATAAAAATATACACGTATAAAACTCAAAAAAAGAAAGTCACTAATTGATCCCTAAAAAATATAATACAATTGTTGATAAACCATTTGATGTCAATATGTATCCAAAATTAATATATCCCTTACATATATGTCTAATTTGTTTGAAAAGTCATTTAGGGAATAATTTAACCAACCACCATTTCTCAATCACTGGGTTAGGATGAATGCTATGGTTGACTCATCATTGAGCAACTAACTATTCTCTGCACAAAAATTAAATCTTTGATTAGGTACATTATATGTGATATGACATTAATTTTGTCATCATATGACTATACTAACTTGCAATACTCATATATTATGTTACATTGAAGTAACACATGATGTACTTGTGCCAAGTATTTTAGTCAAGACCAACACTTTCAACCTTCCTCAAAATTCTTCCAGTACATGAAAACCTATAAATTCTATATCATCTACAATATCAGAATTCATTTGAGGTCAACAAAAGTGGTCTCTATACCTTTAAAATATCTTGAATAAAATATCAAATATTCTTCAATAATATGTTCTTCCGCAATCAAGCCTTCGAGATGGGCACTATTTCATATATAGTTCTTTAAGTGCACAAGATACATTCAAAAATTAAAAATTTATTGAAACATTAATACAAGTATGACATTACTTCCACTAGAAATTTCTAAATTGCAAATATAAAGTTTAGCAGTATCTCTCAATAGGATATATTCATCTATAATATATTAATCCATTAAGTTTAGCTTCAGAAGCTAAGTGAATAAGTAGATGAATCATAATAGTAAAAAATCTGAAAAAAAAAAAATTTAGTAAATTATAAAAACACCCCCTCAACTTTAGCCTAATTTTACCTCCACCCCTCGACTTTAAAAAGTATCAAACTAGTTGTTACCTAGCTAGACAATCCAAGAGAGGGAAAGTAAATTACATTTTTCAAAAATTTAAAGAACTATGTGCTGTTTTGAAAAACAGTGAAGTGAGTGAGTAGAAATAATGTAGCAAAATGAGGTAAAATGAGATGCAAATGAAAAGAAACAAGAGTGCAACAAAGTAAGCAAGAAAACCACAAATACAATTAGACTTTATAGTCCTTCGATGCACCTCAACACCTATGTCCATCTCCAAGTATCCTTTAAAAATTTTCACTATAATCTATCCAAGATTACAGTCGGATAGTTTTTTGGGCTCACTATTTAAAATCTAGTTAGTTTTATATAGGATCACCAACCACAACCTATCTCTAAGCCAATCCCTAGCTTACAATCCAATTCTAAGACTTAGACAAGCCTATCCCCTAGTTTCAATCCTCAATTAAAGCTAATTATAGTAGAATATTGAAATAAAAATAATTAATAAGTAAAAATCTTCTCTAATGAGCTGATTGATGTCGATGAAGCTTGAAAAATCTTTTTTATAGAAGCTTTTTTAGTTGAAGAGCTTGTCTTCTTGCTGGAAAGTCATTATTGATTTGATGTTTCAAGTGGTTGGAGAATGAATGCACACAACTCAATGCTTTTGACATTTTCTCTTGGTCTCTTGCTTGCTCTTCGATTCTCTTGTATTTTCTTGCTTCTTCAATAAGTTAGATGAGTGTTAAACATTATTTGGAGACTCAAAAAGTTATTTATGACTATTAAAATCGAAAATAGAGCTATTAGGATCAATTCTACAAAGTTCTGAAAAATCTGCTGAACTAAGCCGTTAGAGCCTCGAGCAGATTCAAATAGAATTAGAGTCGACTCGAATGATGTTCAAGTCTGCTCAGCCATTTTTTTCAAAAGTACACCTATCTATCTTTTTCTAAGAACTTTGACTTAAATATTCGAGTTGACTCGAGCTGTCTCCGCTCGAATTCTACGAGTCCACTCGAATTTTCTTCTACTAAAAAATTTTTTTTTGTTATTTTCTGCTGGAGTCAACTCGGATGGGATTTGAGTCGACTTGAGAGCATTATGGCTAAAAATCTAGCATGCCAAAACCTTCTTTTCTTCTGTCTTTCCACTCGAGTTTGCTTGAGCTGAATTTGAGTAGACTCATATTGGTAGTTGAACCTTTCTGAATATTTTTCAATATGAGTAGCTTTTTTATTTTGACTTTTGAATATCTCTTCCACCTTAATTTTTAAGATTTTTCTCAGTATATAAGCTTCCAAAATCTTCTTATCAGAGTTTCAATTATGAATTTATAATCATTCTTTTAGTACTTTAGAATTCTTCTAAAATATTAACTTTATAAAGCATTAGTTCCATTTTATACTCAAACATTTTGTTATTCATCAAAATCAATCCCTAGAATCAATAATCTCTTCCTTTTTTATAATGACAAAACTTTGAGTATACGAGCAAATGATGTAAAATGTGATATATGTTATTTTAAAATTTTGAAAGTGTTCTAAAGAATTGATCAAGAGCATTTTAATGAATATTTATAAGAGATGAAGATAAAGAATCAAAGCAACATATTTAGCATTAGAGAGACTCAACATCTTTGGGATGTCATCAGCAAGGAAAGCTTGAAATTTTTTATAACAAGATCAGAGTCAAAGAATTAAACAAAAATTTCCATTAACATAAGAGAGCATAGTTCCATTTTGTTCATTATTTGTTTTTAATTCTTGCTCTCCCTTAGCTTGTGCTTCTTGGTCCCCCTTAGCTTGTGTTTATATATGAGTATTACACATCAATATATGAGTATCATACATCAAATCAATATTTGAGTATCATACATTTGCTTATATCCATGATACCATTTTCTCCCTCTTTTTGTCATTATTCAAGGAATGTTATGAGAATATCAATCAAGGCATACAAAAGAAGAGCTTGAATTCAATAAAGTCTAATAAATTGCAAGTCATAAGTGGTGAAATTCATTAAATTAAAATAGACTTTTACAATATGTCCAACAAAATGAATGTACTATGCAAAACAATGGGAGCGATATACCAGTGATACAAGTAGTATAGCAACCAGTACATAAAAAATGGATAAACATCTAAAGTCAATACATAAATATCCTAAGCAACCTAAATAGCCTTAGAGATCTAACTTTGCTTATCATCTGATGGGATCTCTAAAGTCTCTAATGAGCTAGCCTTAGATATAGAGGGTACGGCTCTTCGGCTCCTAGTCCTAGAGGAAGGACCAATAGCTTGAGGGGTCGAAAACCCCACACTGGTCTTGGAGTAGACTTTGAAGGGAGGTCGGGCCTGATTAGTGGTAGGCTGCATAGGACGAGCAGTAGGCTAGGGCTATGGCTGAGTAGGATGAGGCGTAGAAGCTCTAACTGCTATGGTGACTGTTGTATCGGCTGCTGCTACTAGCACAGAACCCAAGGCAATCCTCTGAATCATGCCAATCAAGCTTCCCATAGCAGTCAATATCGAGAGCATCCCCTCCCACTAAGCTCTCCCAAGTCTTCTAATAGAAGATTGAATCTTGGTAACACTAGACTCGAGACTCCTCCTGAGTCTACCAACTTAGCCAAATTTGATAAGTCATCTGGTGTGTATGGCCTCAGTTGAATTTGCTCAGTAGCTATCAATCAGTCAAACACTCCTTTAATCTCAGTTTGAAGTCCATCCAATCTATCTGATAGAATACGAACCTCCACTCTAACAATGGTGGTGATCATATCAGTTAATCTATCAAAAAATGCTGAGTTAGAGGCCACTGGGTCGGAAGCAATAGGTGTAGCAGAGGCTGAATGTGATGTGGCAAGTGAGGTAGGTGATGCCAGAGTTGGATCGGGCACTGAAGGAGGAGAAAAGGATGCTGGTGCTAGAACAATCGGAGTGGAAGACTCATCTGACTCCTCTACGCTCTGCTCTTGCCTCCCCTGACAACATTTTCTTAACCCATCTTCCTCTAACCACCTTGTATCCCATACGATTTAGAGTTATATCATCATAAATGTCAAAGTGAGAGAGTTTCTTATTTCATTTTCTAAGAGGATTCTCACTCTCATAAATACTCTAGTAAGGGTCATCCTGTATGATAGACAAACCTTCTTTTTTGTTGCAACCTCTCTCATCTGATGCATCATGATACCAAAGAGGTTAAGAGGCTTTCCTTTAATAATATAGAACATTATCATGATTTTCTTTTCCGATACAAAGTCAAAATGCCCCACCTTAGGGATTAAAATCCTGCCAATCATATGATGCAGTATCCTCATCTCAAGAGATAGGGTAATGGCTAAAACATCCCTCACAATGTCATCTTTACCCACTATAAGCCTTAACCCTTCCTTTTTATCACTAAGTCTTTCAAGCACTATACCTTCTTTGGGCAAATAAAAAATTTGTACTAATCTATCCTCTAAAACTTCAAAGTCAATCCCTTTAACTGATGAATAATTTCAAAAGACCCTCTTTTCAAATTACCATAGAATTCCCTAGCTAAATGTGGGTACATGAGTAGATCTAAACAGCAAAAACTCTTCCACCCCATTGATTTAATCCATTGCCCTATAGAAAATCCATATCCTTCAAAGAAATTGAATTCTATTTTTCTTCTAATGGTAATTACCGTTGCTGCCATTCTCTCGGATGGAGAAGACTGAAGAGGAGGTGGGGTTGTGGTACCTTGTCCTCAGGAACTTGTTTTGACTCTTCCTTCGTTTGTTCCACAGTTTGACTTGGTTCAATCGCACAAGAGGAAGCACCTTCAACTCATGCCTTGGATTTCCTCTCTTGCTTAGCCTTGAACAAGGACCTCTTCAATTTCTGCATGGCTCATAGCATCGGCCCATCCTACTTAAATTTGAGGGGAAATCAAGTAGAGAGGGACAAATGGAGGGTGAAGATGGCAGGAGGCACAGTTCCTAGGGTTTGGGAGAGGAAAACGATGACTTCAAAACTATTCTAAAGAAGTTAGGGCACAGAAAAGAATCAGTGAGTCCAACTTTAGAGGCTTCAATCCCAACATCTGAGTCGACTCGAATTTTCATTCGAGTCGACTCAAGCAAGAGTCGACTAGAATTCACACTCAAGTTGACTCGAGCACAAGTCAAAGACACACTACGGTTTTCAAGAAAATTTAGAAATCTAGGAGTATTAGGGCTCTTCTAATGAATTCAAATGAGGATAAGTCAAGGAAATTTGATTGAATTAAGTCCAAATCATATTGAATTGACTTGAATTAGGGGAGGGGGAGAGAGAGAGAGAGGTGAGAAAGATCTAGTCTAAATAAAAATAAATTCTTAGCTCCCTTCTAATTATGCTAAATTTTTCTTCACTAAAAAATTTGGTAAAACTATCAGTTAATTATCTATCTATGCTAACAAATTCAAGCATTACACCATCATTTTATACATAATCTTGAAGAAAAAATTGGGAGTTTCAAGCATGAATTTTTTAAAATTTTCAGTGAAAGACTATAGATTAAACACTTTAATCTAAAAACTACCAAATAAAGATCATATGACATGAATCTATGTATGATTTGATTTCTAAAATCAATTGATCAAATCAACAAACTATGTAGATCACATCTACAACATACATACCATGCGAGTAAATCTTATCTATTGAGATTGGACCTCTTACCAGAGCATGAGTAGCTGATCGCCGAATTGAGAACATGAATTTAAGAGATCTTCTAGTTGCTCGCAGTCGCATAGGATATCCAACTTTTATGGATCATCCACTTGAAGTCTCGATCTGATCTACCTTTCTAGCAGTGCTAACTCACATGAAAGGCTACCAGATGGCTGATTTCTCTTCTTTCTTTGGATCTTCTAAATTCTTCCATATCTAAAGATGGATCAAGAAGAGGATCTGGTGGTGAAATAAGAGGGAGGAGAACTCTCTTCTTTCTTTGATTTTTTCTCATCCAAAATCCTAGATCAAATCTAGATCTCTCACCATGAGAAAAAGGTTTTCCTCTAAGCACACACGCCAAGGGAAGCACCCACCCCAATCTCATGCCCCGCATGCTTTTTCATGGTAAAATAGAAGCTTAAAAAGTATTTTGTCACACAAAATTACCAACGGCTTCTTAAAGGGGATGGTGAGGAGAGAGGATAAGGGAGAGAAGTTGGAATCAAATTCAACCTCTACCTTATCAAAATCTCAACTTGAATTCAAATCAAAATTGAATTCAACTTGAAACCAATTTTATCCTCATCCAAGGACCTTTGAAAGTGGGTGACAATCAGCTTTTGGGTGTGAGACTTCTTCACAAAAAAATAATTTTTGCATGGAGAAAAAATAGCATGGAGAAAGGGAGGAGTCACCTAGTTTGAAATTCAAACTCATTTGAATTTCAACTGATCTAATTCAGTTTTATCCAAATCAAATTAGGTTAGACCCAATTAAATAACTGAATCTAATCAAATTAGAAACCAAATCATTTTAATTAAATTCTAATTAAATTAAAAATTAATTAAATTTAAGTCCTAATCAAATCAGAAATCAATCTTTCTTAGCAATTAGATCATCTTATAATCTAATCGGATCAAATCCAATTGAATCCAGTTCAGTTAGACTTGATTCAATCAAATTAAGCTAATTAGTAATCTAATTGCTAATTAATCCTCCTATAATTCACTAACTCTTAGAGAATTAATTTATTACAACTTTTTCATAAGGTTAATCATCAATCAAATTGATAATTATATCCTTGAATGATTCTCAATTATTAATCAGCCATATGATCAGTCAGAAATTTCTTTTGAGTGTGACCCCATAGATTCGAACCTAAGTTGGTAGTATAGGAATAATTTTTTTGTATTAATCAAAATGATCATCTAGTAATTGTACTCAATGTCCGGACAAGCCAAATGTATGCAAAGTAATATTCAGGAATCCATTTACATATGTTACCATATAATTCATCCCTTTGATCCTAAATCTTTAGAATGAAGTAGGATTTAACTATCAACCCTAAATGAGTCATCCACATTTGTATTTTAAATTTTAAATTCATCACAAGGATTATTTCGATTGAGATTTTGCTAAATTAAAATATAATGCATTATCTCCAAGCTCTTGGAGCAATCAATCCCATCTTGACTCACGCATTGACTTAACAAGTACTTGACTGCATCCAGATATCTTTCATCATTGAATTAAAAATTCAGATAGTCCGACACTAAGGTACAATGAGTTGCTCACAAGTCACCATAGTAATTTTAGATCGGTAAAATACTTATACCTATAGCCCTTGAAAATACTATTGGCAGTAGAATACTCCGAAGTTGGCCACATTCGGTGTAGATGTACTTCTACATCTCACATGTATGCTATTTCGATGTCTTCACACTTCTTGGTTAAAAAATTAATTAACTCATATGGCATACAACGACCTACACTTGATATAGCTATGGTCTTAGTAATAGCAAATCATTTGATCACGAACATATTTAAGGACTAAACGATAAATCCTCTTTTATCGATTAAAATAGTCCTAAGAACTTCATCATAACTTAGGAGTTTAAAAAATATACACAATATGATAAAAAAAATAAAATAATAAAATAATATTTATTAATAAATAATTCATATATAATTATATACATGAGCTTGACCATCAATAATCTTGACGATTGGCTTTAAAACATAATTCCTAATAGATCTCTTATAAAGTGATGCCTTATCTCGACATATTTAGATTTTTAGTATTAAATTAGATTTTTAGTTAAATTAATTATACTGATATTATTACATCTTATTAAAATTTTATTAAATTTAAAATCAAATCTTCAAGTTATTGCCTAATCCATAATATTTGAGCACACCAACTCTCAATAATAATATATTCAGCTTCGATAGTTGATAATGCTATCAAGTTTTATTTCTTTTTAAACCATGATATTAAATTAACTTTAAGAAATTGATAGATTCTACTAGTACTTCTTTTGTCTAATTTACAACCAACAAAATCCACATCAGAATATCCAATTATTCAATAGAAGAAAGCTTAGCATACCATACACTAACATTAAGAGTGCAAGATAAATATCTAAATATTCTTTTAACAGCAAGTAAATAAGATTCTTTAGGATTTGATTGATATTTAGCATACATACAAATACTAACATAATATCTGGCCTACTTGTGGTGAGATAAAATAAGAATCCTATCATACCTCTATATAATTTAATATCTACACTCTTACTCCTTTCATCTTTATCAAGCTTATAAGAGACATAGGTGTGCTGGTAGGTTTTGAAGTCTCCATTTCAATCTTCTTGAGTATTTTTCTTATATACTTTATTTGGTTGATAAAAATTTTTTCTTTAATTTATTTAATTTATAGTCTAAAGAAAAAGTTTAGCTTTCTCATCATGCTCGTCTTAAATTCATCATGCATAAGCTTAGCAAACTTTTGACAAAGAGATTCATTAGTAGCACCAAAAATGATATCATCGATATAAATTTGTACCACTATGATCATTTCTTCTTTTCCAAAATAAGATTGTATCTATATTTTCTCTAATAAAATCATTAGCTAGCGAAAATTTACTTAGTCTCTCATACCATGCATAAAGGATTTGTTTCAAACCATATAATACTTTAGGCAATTTATAAATATGGTTTGAAAAAGCATGATTTTCAAATCTAGATAATTATTCTGCATAAACTTTTTCAGCTATGTAACCATTAAAATCCATATAACATGCAAATGTAAGTAATAGTTTAATTGCTTCTAATCTAACTATGGGTGCAAATATTTTATCAAAATCAATACATTCTTTTTGACTATAATATTTAGCAACTAATCTAGCTTTATTTCTAATAATTATATCACTTTTATCTAATTTATTTTTAAATATCTATTTAGTTCTAATTATAGGATAATCAACAAGTTAACCAACTAATGTCCAAATTTTATTTCTTTCAAATTGGTTAAATTCTTCTTATATAGTATTTATTTAATTTGGATCATTTTCAGCTTCTTCGATAGTCTTAGGTTCAATTGAAATACAAAAGTTAGATAATTATTAATATTTCTCAAAGTTGAACGAGTTCTTACCTCTTGAGATAGATCACCAATGATTAAATCTTTTGGATGAACATACCTCTACTCTTCAGATAGTTCATCTCTTTATGTAGGAGTGGTTTCTTGATCGGCCTTTTCTTTTCAGGCTTCTTCTTTTGATCTTTTCATTATTTTGAGAAGAGTCATCCTTTATTATGAGATTATCCATCTTCTTATTTAGATTTCCTGCATATCATCTAACATATCTTTCTTTCTCGAAGATTTATCATTAAATTTATCAAATACAACATGGATAGATCATTAACAATAAGAGTTCTTTTATTGAAAACTCTTTATACCTTACTAGATGTAAAGTATTCGAAGATGATACACTCATCCGACTTGGTATTTTTCTAAATTATCTTTTTTATTATTTAAAATAAAATAATGACAACCAAAAATATGAAAATAACTAATACTTGATTTTCTATCTTTCCAAAGCTTATATGGTGTTTTATTCAAAATTATTTGGATCAAAGTATGATTTAAAATATAGCATGCCATGCTAATTACTTTCATCCAAAAATATCTTGAAAGATTACTTTCACACAACATGGTACGTGCAACTTTTTTTAAAGTATGATTTTTTCTTTATAATATCATATTTTGTTGAGGCATCTTTGGTGCAGAAAAATTATGTTCAATTCCTTCTTCATTGTAAAAGATTTTAAAAAGATAATTTTCAACTTTGGTTCCATGATCAATATGAATGTATACAATAGATAGATTCTTCTCATTTGAAACCTTATGATAAAACTTCATAAATGTAGAAAATGCTTCATCTTTTTATGCTAAAAATATAATTGATGTAAAATAATAAAATCATCAATAATTATAAGACCATATCTTTTATCTCCTAGGCTTGTAGTCCTAGTTAGTCTGAGTAAATCTATATGAATTAATCCCAAAGGTCTAAAAGTTAAAATAATATCTTCTGGTTTGAAAGAACTCTTAGCTTGCTTTCTAAATTGATAAAAACCATAAATTTGATTTCTTTCAAAATTTAACTTTGGTAAATCTTTAATAAGATCTCTTTTACTAAGTTTAGAAAGTAAATTCATGCTTGCCTAATCTAATATACGATGCCACAATCAACTAGTTTTACTAACTTTGGCATCCATTACAACAAGACATTGACCATTCTTTATGGTAAAATCATCTAGATCAATCATGCAGATATTGTCACGTCTATGTCTAATGAATATCATTGTTATTAGGACTAAAGATAATACATAATGATAATTCAAAAATAACTTTATATCCCTTATCATAAAATTGACTAATACTAAATAAGTTATATTTTAATGCATCAACTAATAGAATATTTTAAAAGTGATAAATTATGATTTATCATAAGCAGCTACTATCAAGATTCCAAAGTCTTTTTCTTTCTTTGGCTGTAAAATATATCTATAAAAGAAAATCAAGTAGAGATTTTAGGTACCCAGGTCATCTTAGATCCTTTTAGATTAGTTACCATTATTCATTTGGAAATCCAAATATTTTTAACCATTTTTGCATTAAGTTTTATGAAGTCATATGAATAATATTTATGTCCAACTTTTCTACAACAAAAGCACGTAACATTTGAACAAGTGTTTGAAGAAGATTTTACAAAAAAAAAAATAATAATAATATTTTTTGCTTCTTTTGGGGTTTAAATTCCAAATCGATCATGTTAAAATAGTTCTTTGTTCATTCAAAATCATTTTTAACTTTTCAAAGCTTAAGATAAACTTATCAACAAATAGTTTCATCTTTATCAAATCATCTTTCATTTTCTAATTTTCAGGAGTTAGTGATTTTACTTCTTTTGAAACATTTTCTTTCTCATGCGACAAATCTAGAATTTGCTTCTTCGATTCTTTGTTTTACAAACTAACATTTTTAAATTCAGTCATAAGTTCTAAAAATACATCTTGTAATTTATCAAATATAAAATCAAAAGTGTTTTCAAAACCTACCTCTTCTTGATGTGCTATCAAACATAGATTGGCCACTTCCTGTGTTTTCTCATCGGAGCTTGAATCTTCACTTTTGCTACATATGGCCATCATTGCCTTTCTCCTTGTCTTCTTGGCTAATTTCTTAAGGGGGTAGTCCATCTTGAAGTAACTGGGCTTCTTGCATTTGAAACATATGGGCAGCTCTTTTTCTTTTTTCCTATCCTTGCTTGATTCACCTTTGAAAAGTTTCTTCTTGAAGCCTTGTTTTCTTTTCTTTATGAACCTCTTAACTTTTCTTGCAATCAAGAATAAGTCATCCTCTAAATTTCCTTCTTCTGACTCATCACCTTTTTCATCTTCAATTGCAATTGACTTGAGTGGAATGATCTTTTCTTCTTTTCTTCCTCCTCAATATTTGCTTCATAGCTAACTCATGTGTCATAAATGAACTAAGAAATTATTTTAATAGAAGCATATTAAGATCTTTTCCTTCTTCGATTGTGGTGACTTTTGCTTTCAAACTTTTTGAAAGCAATCTAAAAATTTTTCGAACAAGTTTACTATTAATGTATAATTTTTTTAAACTTTTTAAATTATTAATAATATCAGTAAACCTAGTGAACATGTCGGTGATTCATTTGGTTCTATTTTAAACAACTCATATCTATGAACAAATATATTAATTTTTGATTCCTTTATTTGATTGGTACCCTTATGGATAACCTCTAATCTATTCTAAATTTTCTTAGTTGAAGTACTAGTAGAAATTCTATTAAATTTATTAGTATCTAATACATAATATAAAATATTCATAGCCTTAGCATTTAACTAAATCATTTTTATATCATGTTCATTCTAATCTTTTTTGGGTTTGGGGACATTAACACCATCTACTCTAAGTATAGGAGTACATGAGCCATTGATTATTACATACTGTTGGGGATAAACCCCGCTCCTGCAGAAGTCCAGCCTCATGCTTAGCCCAATGCAATCGATAATCATGGAAGAGCTTCAACGGTCGAACCTTAATCGAACTACTTCAGCCGGCCGAACTCCTTCAATCGGCCGAACTCTCCAGCGGTCGAGCCCCAGTGGAATTCCTTCAGTCGGCCAAACTCCCCTCCGATCGAACCCCCCATGGTCAAATTCCTGCTAAACTCCCTAAGAGCCGGACTCCTCCCACGCATCTCCAGGAGCCGAACTCCTCCCAGACTCCTTCTTCAGTCAGACTTCTACAGAAGTTGAACTCCTTCCAGATTGCTCCCGCAGTCGAACTTCTACAGGAGCCGAACTCCATCCGGACTCCTCCTGCAGTCAGACTTCTACAGGAGCCAAACTCCTTCCAGAATTCTCCTCCTTCAATCGGACTTCTACAGGAGCCGAACTCCTTCTAAATCCCTCATTCAGTCAAACTTCTATAGGAGTTGAACTCCTTTCGGATCTCTTCTTCAGTCAAATTTCTACAGGAGCCAAACTCCTTCCAGACTTCTTCGATCGAACTTCTAGAAGTTGACTCCTTTCGAACTTCGGACTCTAGGAGCCGAACTTCTTCCGAACTTTTCCTCGACCGAACCTTTCGGATCTCTCCTTCAGCTAGCATTCCTCTTGGATGATCTTCTCTAGCTGTATTCACTTTGAAAGTCCGAACTCCTCTGAAATTGGTATCAACCAATGTCTGCTTCTTTCAAACTACGGTTATTAAATCTCAATAAATAGTCACCATCAGTCTGCTACAGACGATGCTACAGATGGTGCTTTCCTCCGTGATAGACTCCATCGGACCTCGAGCGACCCACCACTGAATGATATGGCTATCACTATCAGTCTGACGATACCTTCCTCTTCGTACCGAACTTCATGCGGCCTCGAGCGGTCTGCTACCAGACGGTATGGCCATCACCATCAATCAAGCTCCGTCTATAAAAGAAGATCCTTCAGATATATTTTTTTTAAGCTCTAAGCTCTTCTCTCTCCCTCTAAACTCTATCGAACTCTCTCCTGAGCACTCCATTTCTGTTGGTCAAAAAAACTGACTTGATCGTCAGAGGATCCCATCGGAGCCACCACCACTGACTTCGGATGAAACTTTATTTTGTAGATCACCGACGGCGACCTCGTCCTCCTCGACTCCAGCTTGATCTAGCATTAACCAGATTTTGCACCAACAGAATTGATGCTAGAGAAAGGGCCTCTGTCTTTGAGGTACCCTTATTCTTAAAGTAGTGCTCAATCGATCCTACCAACCTTCTTCTCTAAGGTTCATCTCCATCCTCTTCCTCAATCCTAAGAAATGCCTCAAAAGGTGACTATCCAAAGATCTACCGCTTCTACCATCAGATCTGAGTCAAATCCATCCATTCCTACTCCATCACCGATACTTCAACCTCTGCCTCCATCGATAGCCATGGTAGATCCAGAGCAATTCAATCTACTGATGCAGTAGATTTAGGGCCTCACTGAGATGGTGCAGGCCATGCGACAGTCTCTGACGGTGACTCCACCAGGAAATCCATCATCAGAATGTCGAAAATCGATCCCAAGGAAGAGTATTTCGCCTAAAATATCCATCATCCTTAGAAAGAAGAACTAGAGAGCAGAGGATCCACGTTCGATTCATGATTCTCCTTCAAAAGAGAAATAGAGAGTAGAAGTTCTCCCCCCAAGAGATTTCACAGGAGGTTGAAATGAAGTTCGGCCATGCTCACAACCTCCCCTTGAGCACAAGCGAGGCCAAACTCCCCCTCAAGCTCATCATCAAGAAAGTTCCGACAAAAAGGCATGAAGTTCTCCCCCAAGAGATTTCATAGGAAGGTGGAATGAAGTTTGGCCATGATCACGACCTTCCTCCGAGCGCAAGTGAGGCCAAACTCCTCCTCGAGCTCATCATCAAGGAAGCCCCGATAAAAGAGCATGAAGTTCTCCCCCAGGAGATTTCATAAAAAGGTAGAATGAAGTTCGGCCATGCTCACAACCTCCCCCAGAGCACAAGCGAGGCCGAACTCTCCCTCGAGCTCGTCATCAAGGAAGCTCCGACAAAAAGACATGAAGTTCTCCCTCAGGAGGTTTCATAGAAAGACAGAATGAAGTTCGACCGTGCTCACGACCTTCCCTGGTGCAAGTGAGGCCGAACTCTCCCTCAAGCTCATCATCAAGAAAGCCCCAATAAAAGGGCATGAAGTTCTCCCCCAGAAGATTTCACGAAGGGTGGAAATAAAATTCTGCTGTGCTTATGACCTCCCTCCGAGTGCAAGCAAGGCCGAACTTTCTCTCGAGCTTGTCATCAAGAAAGTCTCGATAAAAGGGCATGAAGTTCTCCCTTAGGAGATTTTACAAGAGGGTGAAATGAAGTTCGGCCACGCTCACGACCTCTCCAGTGCAAGCAAAGCCAAATTCTTCCTCGAGCTCATCATCAAGAAAGCTTCGATAAAGGAGCATGAAGTTCTCCCTCAGGAGGTTTCACAAAAGGGCCGAATGAAGCTCGGCCATGCTCACGGATCCTCCCCCTGAGCGCAAGCGAGCTTGAACTCCTTCTCGAGCTCATCATCAAGGAAGCTCCGATAGAAGGATGCAAAGAAGTCCTCCTCTCAGAAGGTTTTACAACTACGCCCCCTTCAATGTTCCACAGACGCTGGCCTAAAGCAAGCCAATGGTGCTATCGCAGCTAGAACCACCAATGAGGAAGGAACAATAAGGAGATCGACCACCTCCCGACATCATCGATGCTATCTCTAGGGGCTTGGTACTTTAGTGGGCTGTCATCTTTCAGCCTCAAAGTCAAGGGAAGTTTGCTCCAAATTGAGAAGACTAGCATAAAATAAAGCAGGTCATTAGGTTCGAGACTTACCACCTAAAGAAGCTCGGAGGAACAATGCTTCCACGATCTTGAGACTTGGAGAATCCGAGAATGTACTATTGAAAAGAAGTAATCAATAGTGGCCATGTTAGGAACAGAAGGAGAATCTCATCCTAACATGAGCAAGTTGAAGGTCTCATTCATTTTAGACGAGATGAGGGGAGAGACTCTGACAATGGCCCTTATGTGCCCCACAAATCCATTAGAAATAGGAGGAGAACCTCTTCCTAACCTGAGCAAAATCGAAGGTCTTATTCATTTTAGACGAGATGGAGGGAGAGGCCCTGACAACGATCCTTATGTACCCCCATAGCCCATTAGGAATAGGAGGAGAACCTCATCCTAATGCGAGCAAAGTCGAAGGCCTCGTTTATTTTAGATGAGATGGGAGGAGAGGTCCTGACAATGATCTTTATGTGCCCCCATAGTCCATTAGGAATAGGAGGAGAACCTCATCCTAATGCGAGCAAAGTCGAAGGCCTCGTTCATTTTAGATGAGATGGGAGAGAGGCCCTGACAATGATCCTTATGTGCCCCCACAGTCCATTAGGAACAGAAGGAGAACCTCATCCTAATATGAGCAAAGTCGAAGGCCTCATTCATTCTAAACGAGATGAGAGGAAAGGCTCCGATAATGACCCCATTGTGCCCAACAACCGTAGGAGATAAAACCTTCTTCAACGTCGACCGTTGGAGATAAGATCTCCTCCAAGCTCCACCATCAATCTCGACTATCGGAGATAAGATCTCTACCGAGCTTCACTTTCGATCATGACTGCTGGAGATAAGATCTCTTCCGAGCCTCAGAGCCTACATCAACAAAAATAAGATCTCCTTCAACCTTGACTGCTGGAGATAAGATCTCCCTCGAGCTTCTACATTAACAGGAGATAAGATCTCCTTCAACTTCGACTGCTGGAGATAAGATCTCTCCGAGCTTCACACCTTCAACCTCGGCTGTCGGAGATAAGATCTTCCTTGAGCTTCACTTTCGACCTCGGCTGCTAGAGATAAGATCTCCTCTGAGCCTCAGAGCCTACGCCAATAAGAGATAAGATCTTCTTCAACCTCGGCTGGAGATAAGATCTCTCCCGAGTTTTAAAGTCTACATCAACAGAAGAGAAGATCTTCAACCTTAGCTGGAGATAAGATCTCCCTCAAGCTTTAACCTGAGCTGGCGTAGAGCCCTAAAGAGGACTTTGGCAGTCACCCTTTTTGTTCTTCCTTCGAGTTTCGAACTTGAAAGTGGGGGAGACTATTGTTGGGGATAAACCCTGCTCCTGCTAAAGTTCAATCTGATGCTTAGCCCAATGCAATCGATAATCATGGAAGAGCTTCAGCGGTCGAACCTTAGCTGAACTCCTTCAGTCGATCGAGCTCCAGCGGAACCCCTTCAGTCGATCGGACTCCCCTCCGACCGAACCCCCAACGATCAAATTTTTGTCGAACTTCTCAGGAGCCAAACTTCTTCAGAAGCCAGACTCCTCCTTCAATCAAACTTCTATAGAAGCCGAACTTCTACCGAATTATTCCTGCAGTCGGACTTCTATAGGAGCCGAACTCCATTCGGACTCCTCCTATAGTCGGACTTCTATAGGAGTCGAACTCCTTCTAGAATTCTCCTCCTTCAGTCGGACTTCTATAGAATCCAAATTTCTTCTGGATCCCTCCTTCAGTTGGACTTTCTACAAGAGCCAAACTCCTTCCGATCTCCTCCTTCAGTCGGACTTCTATAGGAGCCAAACTCCTTCCGGACTTCTCCTTCAGTCAGACTTCTACAGGAGCTGAACTCCTTCCAAACTTCTCCTTCAGTCAAATTTTTATAGAAGCCAAACTCCTTCCAGATTGCTCCTACAGTCAAACTCCTCCAGGAGTCGAACTCCTTCCAGATCCCTCCTTCAATTGAACTTCTACAGGAGCCAAACTCCTTCCGAACTCCTTCTTCAGTCGAACTTCTACAGGAGCTGAACTCCTCCCGAACTCCTCCTTCAGTAGAACTTCTATGAGAGCCGAACTCCTTCTAGATCCCTTCTTCAGTCGGACTTCTATAGGAGCCAAACTCCTTCCGGATTCCTCCTTCAGTCGGACTTCTACAGAAGCTGAACTCCTTTCGAATTATTCCTACAGTCGAACTCCTCTAGGAGCCAAACTTCTTCCAGAGTTCTCCTTCAGTCGAACGTCTATAGAAGTTGAACTCCTTTCAGATTGCTCCTGTAGTCGGACTTTTACAAGAGCCGAACTTCTTCCAGAATTCTCCTTCTTCAGTCAGATTTCTACAGGAGCTGAACTCCTTCTAGACTCCTTCAGTCAGAGTTTTACAGGAGCCAAACTCCTTTTGGATCCCTCCTTCAGTCGGACTTCTATAGGAGCTGAACTCCTTCCAGACTCCTTCAGTCGAACTTCTACAAAAGCCGAACTCCTTTCAGACTTCTTCGATCGAACTCCTCTAGGAGCCAAACTTCTTCTGGATCTCTTCTTCAGTCGAATTTCTAGAAGAACCGAACTCCTTTCAGACTTTTTTTTCAATCGAACTTCTCTGAAGCCAAACTCCTTCCAGATCTGTCCTTCAACTGGCGTTCCTTTCAGATGATCTCCTCTAGTCGTATTCACTTTCGGAGTTCGAACTCCTCTAGAATTGGTATCAACCAACGTCTGCTTTCTCTAAACTATGACTATTAAATCTCGATGAACGATCGCCATCAATCTGCTACAAACGGTGCACCCCTCCATAACAGACTCCACCGGGCCTCGAGCGGCCCACCATTGGATGGTATGGCTGTCACTATCAGCCTGATGACATCTTTCTCTCCGTACTGAATTCCATGCGATCTCGAGCAGTCCGCTATCAGATGGTATGGCCGTCACCATCAATCAAGCTCTGTCTATAAAAAGGGATCCTTCAGATATACTTTTTCTAAGCTCTAAGCTCTCCTCTCTCCCTCTGAACTCTGCCAAACTCTCTCTTGAGCACTCTATTTCTATTGATCAGAAGAGCTGATTTGATCGTCGGAGGATCTCACCAGAGCCGCCGCCACCGACTTCGGACAGAACTTTATTTTATAGGTCCCTGATGGCGACCTCGTCCTCCTCGACTCCAGTTCGATCCGACATCAATCAGATTCTACACCAACACTTACCAAAGTTGATAATCTAATACTTGAATATAAATGCATATGCATGCTTTCAAATAAGTATAGTTTATTTTATTGAACAAAGATGGATGGTTAGTAAATTATCCTTCGGCAAGAGAAGTACTTATTTAGATTACTATTTGATCTTAACTCTTGATTATTGGATAAAATATAGTTGAATACCAAGCTTTGATACCATTTGTTGCCCAGCTAGATAATCTAAGAGGGAGAGAGAATTACGTTTTTCAAAAATTTAAAGAACTATATGTTGTTTTAAAAAATAATGAAGTGAGTGAGTAGAAATAATGTACCAAAATTAGCTAAAATGAGATGCAAATGAAAAGCAATAAGAGTGCAACAAAGTAAGCAAGCAAACCACAAACATAATCAGATTTTATAATAGTTCGATGTACCCCAGCACCTATGTCCACTCTTCAAGTAACTCTTAAGAATTTTTACTTTAATATATCTAAGATTATAATCAGATAGTTTTTTGGATTTACTATTCAAAATTTAGTTGATTTTATATGGGATCACCAACCACAATCTATCCCTAAGCCATTTCTGACTTATAATGCAATTTTAAGGCTTGGACAAGCCTATCTCTTAGCTTCAATCCCTAATTGAAGCTATTTATAGCAAAATATTAAAATAAAAATAATTAACAAGTAAAAATCTCCACTAATGAGCTCATTAATGTCAATGAAGCTTGATAAATCTCTTTATGGAAGCTTTTTCAATTAGAGAGCTTGTCTTCTTGTAGAAAAGTTACGATTAATTTGATATTTCAGGTGGTTGGAGATGAATGTACATAACTTAATGCTTTTAGCTTTTTCTCTAGG